>LYNE01000242.1:19016-39110 GCA_001662545.1 Rosa x damascena
GTCCCTTCGCTTGGTAAACCCCGCTTATGCCCGTCTCTAATAAGAGAGGGCAATGAACAGCTTATGTATGAGCATTTGCAGAATGGTAGATCATCAATAATTGATTTCATGCTCCAGTCCAAGATTAGCAAGGGCGTCTGCCACTCAATTTTCTGGATTGGCTAGCTCAAAAGTTCTATCTCTTTGTTTCAAGTCTATGGGGCTAGAATGGTAGTTGTAAACAGGTCACTTTTAAGTGAAATTCTTAACAAATGGCAAAACGGCAAGGAAACCAGCCAGGAAAAACAATCTACGATTCTTGCTACAGAAACATAGAGGAGGTCGATATTAGTTTAGTAGACTGTAGAGTACTCATCTTTCTTCTTGAATACATAAATATACGTGTATAGCTTTGTTTTTTTGCAAGTCAATATCATCGTAAGAAAAACCACTCTGGTTGGATAGAGTAATAACCAAGCCAAAACGAGTTAAAACATGGAAGTTTCATCCAGGTATTTCCGCTTAGTGGTCGAACAGCTATGTATCTAATTTCCACCATCCAAACTCCATAACAGACACCTTTCCGGTTTCAACATCTGGACTGTAAGTATCAAATAACACTAGAGGACTGAGAAGAAGTAATATGAGTTCCACCATTAGAAGCCATACTTGAATTCAGATAATGCTAGCAATTAGCAGTTAACAGGCAGCACTAATCGTGCACACACAAGAAGGTTAGGTAAGACCAAATGGCTCATTAAGCAAATAATTGAGAGTTAGCTTGATGAGGATTTCTAGGATACTTATGTAATACTAGCTACTCTCTTGGTTAACAGGATTTACTGTGCACCCTACACTATACACCCCAAGTACAAAGTCCCGAGTTTCTTACAATAAACCAAGAGCATAAAAGTATTTTTAAGTTTGAATTAATGTATGCAAGTGAACAATTAAACTTGCTTTTGATTTCTGCCTCTTAATATACGAATACATTGTTTCTAAGTATGAGAAATATTTATTTGGTTGTGAATTATGATAATGCTTGTGATTTTAACACATTTTGCCATTACTTGACATGCATAAAATGGGTTTCACCTGAATGAGTAATGCTTTGCATAGGCAATTTTATCATCTTTGAATTTGGAGAATATTACGAACTGGGAAGATAAAATTGTTTCAGTGACAAAAGGTGGAGTACATTCAGTCTGAGGTGTGTTTTGGGAGCTTACTCATAGATTCCAATACAGGCAGCAGTGATTTGGAGGATGCTCATAAATTGGGCAGTATAGTATAAGAATCAATTCCTCAACAAATGGTTTTATTGAAACCTTCTCTTGTTTCTCTTGGTGAACAAAACATTAGCAGAGTTGAGGTATCAAAATATTAATGGTGTTGTAGGTTTCATGGACATATAGCTACCCTAAGCCTTCTAAAGCCATAGAAGGCCTATTTTGCAACGATTTATAAGCACATAACCTTCAGTCTTCTACATTTATCCAATTACGTCATGGAAAATTAACAATTGGAACACAAAAAAACAATACCTACACTGTAATTGCTTTGAACCAGCAATTCTACTTTCATCAGTCAACATTGGCTTATCATCATCCAAGACTCCAAAGTCTAGTTCAATAGTCTGCTTCTGATTTTTCTCCTTTTCTGCAATAAATCGAAATTGTACGGTGAACATAAGAGCATAGAAGTAGAAACCGGAAAAAACAAGGTAAGAACCAACTAAAGAGAATTTGGTTTTCACAAATCCCATTCGAGATTCGAGTTTCCACGTAAAAGGAATACGATAGCAAACTCGGGGCCTTCTTATTTACTGCTGGTGCCGGGCTTCTATCCACAATTTGGTAAGTTTGGGCAATTTTCTTTTATGTTGGGTAATAATAAAAAGTGGTGTGGTAGTCGATAACCGAAAATTAGAGTTTTTATCCACTTCTTTTTTAGTTTTTCAGCTTTTCTCCCACTTTTCAATAATAAAAACAAATTTAGTAATGGTCCTCAAACTAACTGATTCCCATCGAACTGAACTACAAAATTCTCTCTATCTATCTATCTATCTCTATCTCTATCTCTCTATCTATCCATCCATCCATCTATCTATTCTCTCACTCACTCACTCACTCACTCATGCGTGGTGTTGAGTTACCACATTTTGAATGAATACGATTAGCATTTAATTGGTTTCATTAGTAGCAAAGGGTCACTTAGGTTAGTAAACCCCGCTTATGCCCGTCTTAGATAAGAGGGCAATGAACAGCTTACGTATGAGCATTTGTTACAAGGGGCGGAATGGTGGATAACCAATAATTGGTTTCATGCTCCACTCTAAAGTTAGCAAGGGCGTCACCCACCAATTACATTTAAAAGTCGGTGGTTTAATTTTATTGTATATCTGCAAATGTTCTCCATTGAATTCATTCCAACCATATCTGTCTAAGTTCCAAACCAAAACTTCGGACTCACCTCACGGTTCAAGTAAAATTTCTTATCCTTGAAGAGTTCCTTACACATCATTGTATCATTATCCTCTTCATCCTCACCAGGAGCATATTCAACGAGGCCCATCAATGCACCAAGTTCATTGGAAGGAAGCTGATGCTGAAGTTGGGCAAGTCTTAATTCGCACTCATCAATTTTACCGGACCCAGGCAAACTTGAAACCTGAGGATCCAACACAGAGGACCGAGAACTTGCATCAAAGTATCTTGATAGTGCATACAGTTATACAAGGTCAATGAGAAAAAAAAAATTATATTCATTCTTCATTGAAACACGCACAACATTGCTAATAACTCTGAAAATGTAAGGAGTTTTTGTAGCTTTTAAGAAATGAGTCAAAATACATACCTGCTGCAAAAGCTTCCAATCGAGGATCAAGAATCGGTGGACACTTCACATTTACAGAACGATATAAATGACAATTCACAAAAGCAAGAAGAGCCTGCAACATAAGGGGAGCAGAACTTTAACTATGATATAGTAAGTGAAAGACGAAGCTTGGATTTGAAAAGTAGGAGAGATGGTGTTGAAGAAAAAAATAGAACATAACGGTAAAAATGTAACCTCATAACACTCCAAAAAGTTCAGCACGATAATTAAGTCAATAGCATCAGTCAAAAGCTTGCTGCAAAGGGTGAGGAGTCCACCATGTGATCAATTGCCCCTTTACCTCGGCCTGAACATACAAACGACACAACCATATAAATCCTATCTATATCAGAATATGCAAGGTTAAAGAATTAAAGAAACAGTACTGCATCTGATAATATATGCTTTTAACAGATACAAAGACTTTGTGCAATTTACGAGTCTGAGATATAAAAGCTTGCCATTCATGGCTCATCCTAGAAAGAAAGCAATACCGAGATTAAAGATAGGACTCAACGAAATCATCAAACCATTAAATGATCTCAACATCACATCCTTATTTGTTTGGCAGAATTCAAGCACCTACCTCCGACAGTTATGGATGCGTTTCACGTCAATTCTATCCTCTATAGCAGGTAAGGCCGCAAAGAGGTGAACCATTGTGAGACAATCATCCAAATCTCTCAATGCATCAATGAACTTCGGATACCTGCAGTTTACAAAGTAGTACAAATCCTCAGAAACTCATCACCTTCAACAACAACACACGTAACTAGAATTTACAACAAGACAAAGTTAAACAAACCTCTGCAATATAACTTTATCTAATTTGTAAGTGGGTCTTCTCTGGCTGAGAATATTAGCACGGTCTCTGTTCTTCTTCGCCTCGGCTTTCTTTACTTTCTTTTCATATGCCCTGATATTCCTCATCTTGTCGAGCAGCGGTTCGTGTTGAATGAACGAAACATCCTTCAAGTGATAATATGTATGGTGATTTCCCTTCACCTTTTTCTTCGGCTCCCGAGGGAATATACCCTTGAGAATGCATAGTTTCCTACAATTTCCATTACCATAATAAATGAACAACTCTTCTTTCTGAGCAAAATAATCTAATATTAACTATCAAACTAAGCCATAACAAATCGAAATACCTGAAGAGGGGAAGATTGACTTGGAGTTGCTTGACGGCTTGGGACCTGGTGACGAACCTGGCGGCGTTTCCTTCCTTTTTCTTGCCCTGTGAAAAATACGAAGGAAATTAAAGGGGAAAGAGTCAGAAGGTGTTGATATTACGTACTGTTAAATTTGATTTGAATGTCGAAGTAGAAGACGAGGAGGTAGTTGGAACTTACGGCAGGCCTGTAATGCTTCTTCTTCACCATGGTTGAGGCGGAGGGTTACAGAGACGGGGGAAGAAGGTAGACTCCAAATGATATAGGTTATGTTTAAGAGGAGGAACAGAAAATAATAATAGTTTGGGCCCCCGGTCGGTGTACGCGTCGGGTTTATGTTACCCAGTTAGACCGACCCAACAAGGTCGGGTTATTTATTGATGAAACTGCCGCCCTTTCTCACCCCCGACCTAATAAGTTTGGGTTCGAAACGGGGACTATGGTAGAATTAGGAGTGGCCAAGAGTTTAGAAAGATGCATGAGATATTAACCATTTATTTTGCTCTTGTCCCTTTACTACAAGAGTTTGGAATTTGTCTAGACTCACTGATGATTCCAATGTTCCTTACAATTTTAGTAATATCTCTGATTGGTTTCATCAGATTTTTAACATTTCGAAAGGTCTCACCTTTATTGAGAATGCTATTATGCTTTGTTGGAAAATCTGGCAGGCCAAAAATAATCTCATCTTCAGGAACATACCTGCTAATCCGAACATGGTGGTGCATGCTGCAGCTGCAACTGAGAATTCTTATAGAGCTCACAATCCTACTCACATGAAGTGCCCTGTTGGTAACTATGGACTGATCAGGTGGCTCCCCCTCTGGAGAACAAACTCAAACTTAATTTTGATGGCTCTGTGAAGCATGACGGGATGGTTGTAGCTGGTTTTGTCATTAGAAACCATTCTGGCTCCCCGGTGGTGGCTGGAACTAGGAAGATCGGCTTTACTACTGTTCTTGTGGCGGAGTGTAGCGCGCTCAAAGATGGTCTCCTCCATGAGCTGCATCTCAACTGCTCTAACATTCTAGTAGAGGGTGATTCAAAGCTCGTAATCGACTGTGTTAACAAGATTAGTGACCCTCTTTGGAAAATTTGTTCTCTTGTTCGTGACATCCAAGACATCTCTGGTATGTTTGAGGAAATCTCTTTCTCTCATATTCCTCGTGAAGCAAACTTTGTGGCTGACGCAATTGCCTCCCTTGGTCATCAATCTCCGGATGCGATTATATGGCAAGACAAACTTCCTCTTTTAGCTTGTAATTTAGACCAATTTAATTTTGGTGTAGTTAGAGGCTTTGTGTTGTAAGTTTCTTTTTCCTCTTCAAAAAAAAAATCTAACAACGTTGATTCTTTTCATTTTTTTTTTTGGTTGTGAATGACTTTTTTTTTTTTACTTGAAAAGATATTTAGATATTACCAGATGGAATGGTGACATAATAGGACTAACAAATTAAGAGAATAAATATATTGCAAGTAATAAATTCTTACTTTTATATCTCTTATTTATTATTAATTTTTTGATAATAAGAAAATGAATACTGTTTAAGTCAAACCCTAATTTGTGTCTGGCCCAAACTTGAGGTTACTTGCTCTAGTTGAAATAGGGTTTATATTAGAGATATTCTCGGAGAATCTTAGGAGATATCCAATCAATGTACGATTATGTTTTCATGTATAACTCTATCTCTATGCTTGTAATCCTCTATATAAAGAGGCCCCTATTATCAATGAAAGAACGATTCAATTCTCTCCCAATTCAGTTTTCCTTAAACACGTTATCAGCACGAAGCCCTAACCCTGAAACAAATAGACAAACCCTAATTCAAGAAGTTAAAAACCTTGAATCTGAATACAAAACCTTGAAGCCTTTTCTGCCTTCACCTCACACCTTGAAGAACTCGATTCCAGGAGTCCAGAACTGGCTGCGACATCCCAAGAACCGGCTGGAAACCTACCGAACCGGCCACCGGAAGCTCCATACAACTCACAGCAAATATTCCACCGGTTCACCATCTTTCGGACCTCCAATTTCCACCAAATTTTCCGACGACCTATTTTAAGGTATTTTTTACTAAAAGTTCCCGTTTTCAGAGTTTTTAAATTCAATTTCTCTTCTTTTTCGGGGACTTGCAACCTCCCTTCTTCTACCCCCCTTTCTTCATCATAGGGGAGACCAAATTAAGCCGAATTGTGGGGGTTCGTGCTCACTCTAAGCTTAGAGCTTGTTGAAATCTCCAAACTTAGAGTTTGTTGAGATAAAACGATCGACCGCAAATATCATTGTTTCAATCTAATCCAACCCCTCTTAGAATCGAATTTCTTGGAAGCGACTACGCTCGGAATTCCTAATTTCTTGGAAGCGACTACGCTTAGAAATTTTATTTGTTTTTGTGGTAGCTTTTTTCACTTCGAAACTAACCCTAATTTCTTGTTCTCTTTTAGGATGAGTAACCTGAAAAAATTGGACTTTGCTCCATTGAGAATAACTGGCTCTGAATATCATAGGTGGGTTCGTGATATCCGCCAGTATCTCAAGGCCGATGGAATCTTGGATACGATTCTCGAGCCTAGCCAGGACGTGTTAACTGTTGAGCAAGCTCAAGCTTTGGAAGCAAATAGAGTAGCCTTAGAGGCAAATAAGATGAAAGCCATCATCCTAATGACTCGTCATATGGATGATTCGCTCCAATACGAGTGTATGAATGAAGAAAACCCCAGAAGGCTATGGGTCTCACTCGAAGATAGATTTGGCAACGTCCGTGACTCCCTACTTCCTAACCTAGAAGTGAGATAGCATAGCCTTAGCTTCTGTGATTTCAAGTCAGTTCTTGACTACAACTCGAAAGCACTTCGCATTAAATCCTTAATGGAATTTTGTGGTAAAGAGATCACAGATGCGATGTTGATTGAGAAGACTCTCTTTACCTTCCCCGTCTCTGCATTGATGGTTGCTAAGAACTATCGAATAGATGTTGTTGCAGGACAGATCACAAGGTTTCATGAGCTTATTGGATCTATGAATGTCGCTGAAAAGCATGACAACATCCTTGTGAAGAACTATAATTCGAGATCTGTGGAAACAGAGCATATTCCAGAATCCAATTATAGTCGCGCCCCTAAGAGAAGGCGCCAAGAGCGAAACCCTAATCTTAGGGATACTTCTGGACGTTCTGGTCCATATAATCGCTCTACTTGGGAAGTTAACCACCAAAATAGGCGAACACGAAACCGAAGAGATAAACGTGGAAAGAGAGAGGGAGGCAACGCCTCTGGAAATGCTGGTGGCACCACCAACACTAAGAGCCATCTAAATGAGGCTTTTAAAGCGCCTCAATCAATGGAGTTTGAGCAAAGAGATGTATGTTCTCGATGTGGAGTGTCTGATCATTGAGCACACATTTGTAGAGCTCGTGAAGAAATCGTCACCGCCTACAAAGCATATTATGAAGCAAGAGAAGCTCACTACATGGAACAAGAAGATCAAGAAGATGATCTAGAGTGAAGGGTTGAAGACTACAAATCTGGCTGTGATCAATAGATCGCCAATTCTGTTTAAGTCTTTATTTTTCCAATAGATGTAATAGGCAATTCCCATATATTTTTGTAGTAAATGCCAATAGTTTAGTTTTTCTTCAAAGTAGGCTCATTCAAAGTAAGTGTGATGTCTAGGAAGGTTATGAGATTAGTGGTACTTAAGCGAGCCTTGCTTCACCGACATCTCTCTACTCACCTGGTCACATTTATTTTGGAATTACTAAAAGAAGTCAGACGACTACCATTGTTTTGCATTAGCTATCATTTTACATTAGATTTTGTTTAGTCATAGAGACAATGATGTAACTCAGTTGGCTTATGAATTAAATTTAGAGTTTTTTATGACTCCATTTTGATTTTGAGCATATGACCTTTGTGACTACGATGGCTGGCCCATTGGTATTAATCCAAGGACATGGAATAGCCCAAGTTCCACTTGCCAAATGACACCTTGATTACTATCACAGAAACTCTCTACGCTCTTAGGGCAAATCGTACCCTATAGCCAATGGATTCCATGCAAAAACTCATGTAGCGAACAGAAATGAGTTCCTTTGCAATACCTCTAATGATTGCGAATAAAGGCGCATCTTAGAGAAGTTTATGTGTCTCTCTAGTGGACTCTATGTCACTATTCGAGCTATTAATCCAATGAAGTTATGAGAGAAGATCTCTGGGATTTAGACACATATTGGCTTTGTCACGACAGGACAGGTCATCTTGGTCATGATATGATGATCCGTCTACTAAAGACTTCACAGGGACATCTTTTCTCTCGAGCGAAATGAAGCATGAATCAAAAGTTGATCCCTGGACTAAGTGTGACCGACGTTGCTGCCTAGGGCACCGCCTCCGTCCATCACCAGCCTAGGGCTGGCACAATCCCTATCCATGTTTCCATGGATGGCGTCCTTCATGGTGATGGCGCCCTAGTTGATGCTGCAATCGCCAACTTGCTTCAAATAGCATTTTAGACACTCAGGCCCAGCCACAATCTTTATTGGTTGCTTTTAAGGCCTATCGCTCGATTTACAAAGCCCGTTCCTTAGGGAATTAGGACTGAGACCGTCCTATGCAAAGGATATAAAAACACTCATTCTGTTCTTACATAGAATCCGTAGGGATTCTGTGGACTAGTTCAACCAACCTGCGGATGTTTAAATATTTCATGATGTTGGTTAACACGCAAACACGCTGGTCACATGTTATGCCATTGTCCACTTATACTGCTGCTTATGCTACACTCCTAGCACATATCATACAACAACGGGCTCACTCCCCGAATCATCCTATTCAATCAATTGGATTTGACTATGCTAGAGAGTTTACATCGAAGACTTTTGATGGTTATTGCATTAGGGAATGATGTTGGACATCATATCCTCATGTACACACCCAAATGGTCTTGCGAAAATGACTACGATGGTAGTCTGGACATTAGTAATGCGCATCAATCTCCTTATATCCGCTTGGGGTGATGAAATATCTCATTCATCTATACTAATTCGTCTATGACCTACCGCCACTCAATGTATCTATGCATTACAGCTAGTGACTGGGTACAAGTATTGTACTTACGCATATTTGAGTGTGCCATTTATGTGCCAATTGCACCGCCACAGTGCTCTTTGATGGGTCCTTACAGACGAATGGGCAACTACGTTGGGTTTGAGATTCCAACTGTCGTCCGCCACATAATACCCTTGCTAGGCGATCTCCTTACCGCTAGATTTGCAGATGTCACTTTGATGAGACAGTCTTCCCTTCGTTAGGGGGAGATAAGAACACAGATG
Source organism: Rosa x damascena (assembly GCA_001662545.1). NCBI lineage: Eukaryota > Viridiplantae > Streptophyta > Magnoliopsida > Rosales > Rosaceae > Rosa > Rosa x damascena. Next base: position 28,375 of record LYNE01000242.1, read on the forward strand.
TTCAACAAGAACGACAGGAATTGTCGTGGCCTGTCTCGATCCCTGTTAAAGTGACGAGATCACACATCTGCTGCAAATACGCCTGCAAGGAAGGACATCCCTACGAGAGGACATAGCGCCACCCTACACGGAGGTAGGTATGGCGCCAACGCTAAAGAGAGTGGCACTCTGGCGTAATAGGCCATGGCCCCAGCTAGGATGCGTGGGAGGCCCGTGGGTTCGAATGATGCTTTGGCACACTCCTATTCTTTGATCCTCGACACTCAAAATTCATTTCATGAGAATCTTCCGGGTTATGGTTGTCGTTGGGGGATGCCTCAACGTCAGAACCTATTCCTGAGAATATAGAGCTCTACGAAAATTACACTAGTGTACATGAGACGTGGGATAGAAACTCCATCATAACTAATGATATAGTTGCTCATTTCATTGCGCATGTGTTTGTTGAGTCAGATGATATCGAACCACACTCCGTTGATGAATGAATGCCAACGTAGAGAAATTTGGCCTAAATGGAAAGATATGATCCATGTTAAGATAGATTCTCTAACGAAGAGGAAGGTTCTTGAGCCAATGATGCCAACACCTCCTAACATAAAACCTATGGACTAATGGGTCTTCGTTAGAAAGCGTGATGAGAAAAAGAGATGACAATCTCGCCTTGTGGCGCAAGGCTTATCACAAAAAGCCTTAAAATCTACTACGATGAGACATATTCTCTCGTAATGGATGTCATTGCACTCCACTACCCTTTCAGTTTGGTAGTTTCTGAATAACTGAACATGCAGCTTACAAATGTGGTCACTACGTATCTCTATGGGATCGAGATATGGAATGTACATGAAGGTTCATGGTGAACTTCATTTTCCCAAGTCAAGTGGCTCTAGCCCACAGAGCGCGTTTACAATAAGGTTGAAACGCTCACTAAAGTGACTACTTGATTGGGAAGGGATATGCCCACGCGTTTTCATAACAAGTTTCAGATTCTATAGCCGTTCATGTCAGACATGATCTTCATTAGAAGCCCTTAAAGAGTTAAGGGAAACCGCTGAACACTTGAAATCCGATTTTGAGATGAAGGATTATGGAAGAACATGATTATGTCTTGGTTTGGAACTTGAGCATCGTGTCGATAGATGCTTAGGCATTTTGACAAGGTCAAGCCTTCAAGCACCCCCATGATCGTCCGTAGTTTTTATCCTCAAAAGGATCATCTTCGTTGAAAGGATGATAATGAAGATGTGCTAGAGGCAGGAGTGCCTTACTTGAGTACAGTAGGCACATTATTGTACTTAGCTCAATGCACAAGACCAGACATCTCATTTGCAGTGAACTTGTTAGCGAGATATAGCTTCGCGGTAACGCGACACCATTGGATAGGTGTAAAAGATATCTTTCGATACTTGAGATGTACGATTGATATGGGCTTGTTCTATCCCTACAGAAAGATGATGGATTCGGACCCATCACACACCAGGAACGCCGCCAACACTGGCCTGCATCCACTATCCCAATCCCAAAACGACACGTGTTTTGGAAGGTTTTGCTGACGTTGGGTATCTCTCTGACCCATACAAAGGTCATTCCCAAACTGGTTAAGTGTTCACCATGGCTAAAGACCTTGATATCTTGGAGGTCTACAAAACAGACCCCAGTTGCTATATCTTCCAACGATGTAGAGATCATTGCTCTTCATGAAGTGGTTCGTGAATGTATATGGATTGGATCCATAATTACGCATGTTCGAAAAATTGTGGTTTGAAGTCTACCACAGATGAGCCTACGAGCATTTAGGATAATGCTGCTTGTTTTGAACAAATGAAGCAAGGCTACATCAAAAGCGACAACACCAAGGATAGTCAGTAACAACAGACTCTGCTCAAGATCAAAGTGAACTAGGTTCAATCTGAGGACAGTGTGGCAGGCTTGCTCACTAAGTCATTGCCTCAATTCCACTTTCGAGAAACATGTTGGTAACATCGTTTGAGGAAGTTATAGGAACTCCCATGACTATTGTCATCAGGAGGAGATGCAGACATCAGGGGGAGATGTTTACATGTATGGTTTCGAAACGTAAAGGGTGTGTTGTGCTCTTTTTCTCCTTCGACCGAGGTTATTTTTGTCCCACTGGGTTTTTGTTACTCAGCAAGGTTTTTAATGAGGCAACGAGAGAAGCACCGCATTTGAGCAACACAAGGGGGAGTGTTTAAGTAAAACCCTAATTTGTGTCTGGCCCAAACTCGAGGTTACTTGCTCTAATTGAAATAGGGTTTATATTAGAGATATTCTCGGAGAATCTTAGGAGATATCCAATCAATGTACGATTATGTTTCCATGTACAACTCTATTTCTATGCTTGTAATCCTCTCTATAAAGAGTCACCTATTATCAATAAAAAGACGATTCAATTCTCTTCCAATTCAGTTTTCCTTAAACAAATACAATATATTAAGGGGGGTGAAATTTGCACACCCTTAATTGCAAATGGCACACCTTTTCATTTTTTTAATATTATTCCCTTTCACAACTTTTTACACTTCCTCATATACCCTAAAGTCATATTTTTTTTTGGGGTCCTCTCTCTCTCTCTCTCTCTCTCTCTCTCTCTCTCTCCTCTCCCCTCTCCAAAACCACGACAATCTCATCTCTTTCTTCTCCATGTACGAGGCTGAAGAGTGAGCGAACAGAGAGCTTCATCATGGGGTTGGTCACCCATTTCATGAGAGACTGTCCTCTCGTGGAGGTGATTTTCGATTCTGGGTTGGTTTCAGCTCCGCCGTGATTTTTGACACCGGCGGCTGTTCTATCTGTTCTGGGTTCATTTTTAGTCTTAATTGCACCTGTAGACGTGTCAACCTCAACTAGAGCTGAGTTTTCGAAGCTGCTGGGTTGGTGTACATATGCTCCTCCGTTTTTCACCGTCGAAATTCCAGGAAGTACCGTGTTTTGAAATTGAGCCTAGGTGAGTTACGTTATCCTTAGTCTTGGTGAATTGTGGTTGTTGTTGCATGATGGGTTGTTGATGTTGAGTTGGTTGGACTGCAGAAACGATGAAGTGAATGGTACCCAAAGTTTGGAATTCCCTCTGCTCGTTGTGCATATAGCAACTTGCAAATGGGTACTTTGCTTTAAGTCAAATGGATGAAGTTGGATTATGCTCGGGTTTTGTCATTTGATTGTTGAATTGAAGGAAAAATTTGGAATTCCGAAACAGAAATGTTCTTTGGTCGATTCTTGGTTGTGAATTGGTTGTTTGCCCAGAATATATTGAATGGTGGATAAGCAGAAGCATCTAAAAGTACATATCAATTACTTGACATTAACAAGGAGCAAAATAGTAATCGAAGATTTAAGATAATACTGATCAAATTGGACCAAGAAGTCAAAGCATATCTCTCTGTACATATACACATGGGAAGAGTGTGCGCGTGTGAGTGTCATATACATAGGGAGAGCGTGCGAGTGTGTGAAAGAAAACCAAAAGAACCTCATTCAAAACAGAACAGAACAAAACATACTTCGATGGCTTCGAAATTAAAATTTGAACTTCCAGCATCAATGTCTTCCTCTATCTGGAGAAGCATGCAATTAACTCGGTCTTTATTTCACAATGGCTATTTTAGACAAAGACAAATCTGTCAGCAGTGATACAGTATATGAACATAAAAGTTTGAAACAACGCGTTCACCTAATCATAGTTATAGCAAAGACGTTTGAGTTTACGTTCTCGTATATCTGATCTTTTCTTGAATATTTTCTCTTCAAATGCTCCAATAAGGAGAACAGATTTCTCTACTCTAGATAGTTTGATGTGTAAGTTGAAACTGAACAATTACAAGCTTATATTTAGCACAACAATTATTGTTACCAATAGAGCAAGTAATTAGAGATATTAAGTAATTCATATTCCCTGTTAAATATATTTATTATACAAATCAAAGGAATATATTGGGAAACTTAAATAGCTTGAATCAAGCACTAAGATGTCTAAATACATATACCATAGTGATTACAGACATTATTGTGATTACAATTATCTTTTATGGGAGGGCATTGTATTATTTGGATGTTTTCACTACAAATACTAGGTCCTTGTACTCTTTGTGACACAAGCTATTCAGTTCTTGCCCCATAGATAGACAACACACAAAGAGAAGTATAGAAGATCTATATTTGAGATGACTTTATCAGTTCCAACAGGTATACATCTTATTCTAAGGATCTACATATTTGTTTCTCTATAATTATATATGCATGTGTGTATGTGAGTGCAGTATGTGTGTTTATGTGTTATATACAATTGAATTAGTTTTTCAGATTTGCACTTTCATGATGTACCCCAACTTCTTGTCATGAACCTACTTTGTGCAAATGATCATGAACGTGTCTAGCTGTATTGATTTTGTTGTGAAGAAAAGAAACAAGATATGGTTAACTTATATTAATATACCCGAATCATATCAAAAAAATAACCACCAATATTCTTGAGTTCTTTCTTGTAGACTGTCATCAGTAAATCAATTGCACCCTGAGAACAAGTATTTCACAAAAGTTAGTTTTCATGTGAATACTTAGTTTTTCATTACACAAACCATTTGATAAGTTAGCATAGAACCTCATCATGAATTTCCAATGTTGGCATGTGGGGTAGAAAATCATTTCCCGCGAAGAAATATATAAAGATGAAATCTTCAATGATACGCTCAAGATCAAACTTAAAGTTCTCAGGAGGATCATTGATTTGCATGTCAGCTCCAGATATTCCCTCAAAATCCAAACATGCAGAAACTGAAAATTTTTAAGTTCAGACAAGAAGCAGCTACACTACCCTATTCGAAGTTGATAAAATTAAGATGATAAGGCTTTTTCATCATGTACCCTTTTCTTTTGTCTGATAAGGCCCAGGGCCTGATGGTATGTCACCATTTTTTTCCATAAATTTTGTAATGTTGTAGGCACTGATGTTTGTCTTGCAGTTCGACAATTCCTTAAGACTGGTGAGAGTTTTGATAATGCTGATCTCACTCATCTTTTCTTAATCCCCAAAGTGAAAGAACCAAAGGAGGCTAGTCATTTTAGGCCTATTGCTTTATGTAACGTCATTTACAGAATTGCTTCTAAGGTGATTGCCAATCGCCTCAAGTGACTTTTGCCTTCTATCATTTCTCCCTTGCAAAGCGCTTATGTGCCGGGCAGATTAATCTCTGATAACACTTTAGTGGCTACTGAGGTTGCGCATTTCATGTGTAACTTATGAAGACAAGAAGAAGGCTTTTTATCTCTAAAGTTGGATATCTCTAAAGCATATGATAGACTAGAATGAGATTTTATTCAAGCTATGTTAATTAAGCTTGGGTTTGCCACAGGTTGGGTAAAGATCATTATGCAAAGTATTACCTTTGTGCAATATTCTATTTTGCTAAATGGGAAACCTACAGAAATCATCTACCCTACCCGAGGAATAAGGCAAGGTGATCCCTTATCTCCATACATTTTCATTCTTTGTGCTGAAGGGCTCTCCACTCTGATTCCCCACTTAGTTGACATGCAAATCATTCAAGGGCTCAAAATGAATCCTAAAGCTCCTATATTACATCATTTGTTCTTTGCAGATGATAGCTTCATTTTTGGAGCAACTACTGAGCTAGAATGTCACAGATATAGAGAGCTCCTCAACCTATATGAGTTGGCCTCTGGACAGAAAATCAACTATCAGAAATGTGCACCCTAATTTACAATAGCAATTTGCATACATTCTCTAGGTAAACAAAGTTGAGGAACATGATAGGTACTTGGGTTTGCCAATGAGGGTTGGAAAGTCAAAGACCGCTATCTTTGCATACATAAAAGAGAAGCTTACCAAAAAACTGGCTGGATGGAAGTCCAAGTTATTCAACTCGGCGGGCAAGGAGGTCTTAATCAAAGCAGTGGCACAAACTATGCCTTTGTATGCCATGAATTGTTACTTGCTTCCCAAAACACTGTGTGATGATATCCACCAACTGTGTGCAGGTTTCTTTTGGGGTGATGAGGAAAACAAGAAGAAGTTCCATTGGCAAAGCTGGGAAGGCTTGTGTGTCACGAAGCCTGAGGGTGGTTTGGGTTTTAAGAATTTATATGAGTATAATTTGGCAATGCTTGCTAAGCAAGGCTGGAGATTGATAAAAAAATCCCAACTCTCTTATTGCTCGTTTTTTAAAAGCTTGGTATCATCCTCACTGCTCTTTCTGGGATGCAGAAGTTGGTGATCATCCGTCATTCTCTTGGCAGAGTATCTTGCAAGGTAGACCAATTCTTGTAACAGGGGTGCATTGGCAAGTTGGTGATGGCATGCAGATTGATCTTTGGGCTGACAAATAGATCCCTGCTTGTCCCACATTCATGCTACAAAAGCCTGCTCATTGTGAGTATAAAAAGGTCTCTGATATAATTAATCCTACCACTAGAAGTGGAGAGAATCTTCTGTCTACACTCTTTTCCCACAACATATTGCTGTCAAGATCTTGAGTATTCCTTTGAGTCATAGGGTGCTCCATGATCGGATTGTATGGAAACCTGAAAGAAGAGGCTGCTATTCGGTCAAGCTGGCGTACTGGATTGTGCGCAGCTTGGTTATGGGCAATGCATTGGCCTCCACTTCAAATGGGGATTCTTACAATGTGGAATAAGAAGATCAAGAAGATGATCTAGAGTGAAGGGTTGAAGACTACGAATCTGGCTGGGATCAATAGATCGCCAATTCTGTTTAAGTCATCATTTTCCAAGAGATGTAATAGGCTATTGCCATAGACTTTATGGTAAATGTCATTGGTTTAGTTTTTCTTCACATAGGCTCTTCTAAAATGAGTATGATGTCTAGGAAGGTTTTGAGATAAGTGGTACTTAAGCGAGCTTTGCTTCACCGACATCTCTCTACTCACCTGCTCATATTTATTTTGGAGTTACTGAAAGAAGTCAAACGATTACCTTTGTTTTGCATTAGCTAGCATTTGGATTAGATTCTCCTAATGGTTAAGAGACAATGATGTACTCTGTTGGCTTATGAATTGCACCTATGAATAGCCAACGGATTCCATGAGAAAATGCATGTAGAGAACGGAAATGAGTTCCTTTGCAATGCCTCTAATGATTACGAACAAAGGCGCATCTTAGAGAAGTTTATGTGTTCCTCTAGTGGATTATATGTCACTATTCGAGCTATTAAATCCAATAAAGTTATGAGAGAGGATCTCTTGGATTTAGACACAAAATGGCTTTATCACGACAGGATAGGTCATCCTAGTCCTGATGATCTGTCTACTAAAGACTTCACACGGACATCTATTCTTTTAAGCAAAACGAAGCATGAATCAAAAGTTGATTCCTGGACTAAGTGTGACAGCCGCTACTGCCTTTGGCGCCACCGCCGTCTACCACTAGCCTAAGGCTAGCACACTCCCTATCCTTGACGCCATGGATGGTGTCCATCATGGTGATGGCACCCAAGGTGATTCTACAGTCAACAACTTTACTTCAAGTAGCGTTTTAGACGCTCAGGCCTAACCACAATCCTCATTGGTTGCTTATAAAGCCTCTTGCTCGTTTACAAAACTTGTTCCTTAGGGAAATTAGGATTGAGACGGTCCTATGCAAAGGATATGATAATACTAATTCTATTCTTACATAGAATCCATTTTATGGACTAATTCAACCAACTTGGGGATGTTTAAATATCTCATGATGATTGGTTGATACGCAAACACGCTGGTCACGTGTTGTGCCATTGTCCACTTGTAATGTTGCTTATGCTACACTCCTAGCACATATCATATGACAACGGGATCACTCCCCAGATCATCCTATTTAGTTAGTTAGACTTGACAATGCTAGAGAGTTTACATCGAAGACTTTCGATGGTTATTGCATTGGGATGGATGTTGGACATCATATTCCCATATACACACCCAAATGGTCTCGCAGAAATGACTACGATGGAAGTCTGGACATTGGTAATGCGCACCAATCTCCTTATATCCGCTTGGGGTGATGCAATATCACGTGCAACTATACTAATTCGTCTAAGACCCACTGCAACTCAATCTACCTCTACGTTACAGCTAGTGACTGGGTACAAATATCGTATTTACGCATATTTGAGTGTGCCATTTATGTGCCAATTGCGCCGCCATAGCGCTCTATGATGGGTCCTTACAGACGAATGAGCAGCTACGTTGGATTTAAAACTCTAACAATCGTCCGCCACTTAATGCCTTTGTAAGGCGATCTCATGACCGCTAGATTTGCTGGTTGTCACTTTAATGAGACAGTCTTCCCGTCGTTAGGGAGAGATAAGAACACAGATGTTCAGCAGGAACGACAGGAATTGTCATGGCCTGTCCCCACTATGTCTCATCTCGATCCCTATTAAAGTGATGAGATAACACAAATATGCTGCAAACAAGGCTGCAAGGAAGGACATCGTTACTAGAAGATGTAGCGCCACCCTACATGAAGGTAGGTAGGGCACCAACGCCAAAGAGGACGGCACTCTGGCGTTACAGGCCATGGCCCCAGCTAGGATGCGTGGGAGGCCCGTGGATTTGAAGGATACTTTGGCACATTCCAATCCTTTGATCATCAAGACTCAAAATCCGTCTCATGAGAATCTTCCGAGTTATGGTTATCGTTAGGAGATGCCTCAACGTCAGAACCTATTCCTGAGAATATAGAGCTTTATGACAACTACACTAGTATACATGAGACGTGGGATAGAAACTCCATCATCATTGATGATATAGTTGTACATTTCATTGCGCATGAATTTGTTGAGTCCGATGATATCGAACGACGCTCCGTTGATGAATGAATGCCAATGTAGAGAAATCTGGCCTAAATGGAAATGTGCGATCCAGATGAAGTTGGATTCTCTAACGAAGCGGAAGGTGATGCTAACACCTCCTAACACAAAACCTATTGACTAATGGGTATTCGTTAGAAAGCATGGTGAGAAAAAGAGATGGCAATCTCGCCTTATGGTGCAAGGCTACTCACAAAACCCCCTGGAATCGACTACGATGAGATATATTCTTTCGTAATGGATGTCCTTGCACTCCACTACCTTGTCAGTTTGGTAGTTTCCAAATAACTGATCATGCAGCTTACGAATATGATCACTATGTATCTCTATGGGGACCTAGATAAGGAATATACATGAAGGTTCATGGTGAACTTCATTTACCCAAATCAAGTGGCTCTAGACCACGGAACGCTTTTACAAAGAGGATGAAACGCTCACTAAAATGACTACTTGATTGGGAAAGGATATGCCCGCGCTTTTTCATAACAAGTTTCGGATTCCATCGCTGTTCATGTTGGAAATGATCTTTATTAGAAGCCCTTAAAAAATTAAGGGAAACCGCTGAACACTTGAAATCCGAGTTTGAGATGAAAGATTTTGGGAGAACACGATTATGTCTCAGTTTGGAACTTGAGCATCGTGTTGATAGATGCTTAAGCATTTTGACAAGGTCAAACCTTTAAGCACCCCCATGATCATCTGTAGTCTTGATTCTGAAAATGATCCTCTCCTTTTTGTCTGAAGGATGATGACGAAGATGTGCTAGGGGCAGAAATGTCTTACATGAGTACAATAGGCGCATTATTGTACTAACCCCAATGCATAAGATCAGACATCTCATATGTTGTGAACTTGTTAGCTAGGTATAGCTGTGCGCCAACACGACGCCATTGGATTGGTGTGAAAGATATCTTTCGGTACTTGAGATGTACTATTGATATGAGCTTGTTCTATCCCTACAGAGAGATGATGGATTCGGACCCATCACACACTAGGATTGCTGCCAACACTAGCCTGAGTCCACTATCCCCATCCCAAAACGACATGTGTTTTGGTAGGTTTTGTTGATATTGGATATCTCTCTGACCTATACAAAGGTTATTCCCAAACCGGTTAAGTGTTCAGCATGGGAAAAGACCGTGATATCTTGGAGGTCTACAGAACAGACCGTAGTCGCTATATCTTCAAACAATGCAAAGATCATTGCTCTTCACAAAGTGATTCGTGAATGAATATGGATTGGATCCATAATTACGCATGTTTTAAAAATTGTGGTTTTGAATCTACCGCAGATGAGGCTACGAGCATTTAAGGTAATGCTACTTGTTTTGAACAAATGAAGCAAGGCTACATCAAAAGCGACAACACCAAGGATAATCAGCAACAACAGACTCTCCTCAAGATCAAAGTGAACTAGGTTCAATCTGAGGACAATATGGCAGACTTGCTCACTAAGTCATTGCGTAAATTCCACTTTCGAGAAACATGTTGGTAGCATCTTAGCAGAAGTTATCCAAACTCCAATTACCGTAGTCATCAGTGGGAGATGCAGATATCAGGGGGAGGTGTCTACATGTATGGTCTGGAAACGTGAAGGGTGTGTTGTGCTCTTTTTCCCCTTCGACCGAGGTTATTTTTGTCCCACTGGGTTTTTGTTACTCGACAAGGTTTTTAGCGAGGTGACGAGAGAAGCACCACATTTAGGCGACACAAGGGGGAATGTTCAAGTAAACCCTTATTTGTGTGTCTGACTCAAACTCTAGGCTACTTGACCTAGTGGTAATAGGATCTAGATATTCCTATTCAATGTATGATTACCTTTCCTTGTATGATTCGGATTATATGCATTGTAATCCTCTATATAAAGAGACCCCTATTATCAATGAGAATACACAGCAAT
>LYNE01000242.1:52129-104426 GCA_001662545.1 Rosa x damascena
GGAACACCATCATATTTCAACAGTACCTGGAAAGAAGAGATTCAATTACAAACCACTTTGTTATATAACAATTCTGTGTTTCTTTTCTTTCTATACAGTTATGTTGTGTATTGTAAAATTGACACTGGAAAGTGCATTTCTCATTTGTTTTACTAAAGGTCAAGCTGATAATGTTGAAAGTAGTTGCTCGAACTCTTAGGCTTCATCTCTTGTTCTGTTGAACTTCTATCCTTATTTTATCAACTACATTACAGTACGTTATTTAACCTATTCAATGAATGCCTTTTTCTATTGAAATGCTGTCACTGCATGAATTACTCGCTGCAGCAGTCCAGGCCTGTCATGAATCATGATATGGTCAGTTAGCTACTCCTATATTTGATTGGACCTCAGTAGAAGTTCTGTTAGGTCCATAATTACTTAGTAATTATTCCCTTAATCTTGCACTTTTGCTTAACCTTTGTGTTTATTTATATCTATTTATTATGTTTTCCTTATTATGCTAGGAAATGATGGAGAAGCTTGGAAATGCACTAAAAAGTCAATCTTAGGACATTTTCCTACTCCGGCTAGGAGAAACCGAGCTAGGCAAGGAAGGAGGAGCCGCAGACTGACCAAATAAATTCTGAATGAGTTGAAACTTTCCAGATCCATTTTGGACATCCTAAGAATCATTTTTTATGAAGAGTGTAAGAGCTAGTTCGGAGTGGAAGGCCTTCAAAAGATCGGTACAATTTTCTACACTAGAAGACAAAAACTGCAAAACCAGACCTGTACGGATTCCGACTGCATTTCCGGGCAAACCACAATGAATTAAGCTCTAAAATTTTACCAGGATGATCTACACTCATAAAGGAACATTTGGATGAAGAAGTAAAAGGTTAATTCCGAACTCTCAGTGGAGATTCAATTGAAGGAAGAAAGGAGAAGAAAGTGCGCAAAAGGACAAAAAATGGGTCAACGGTGATCAACGCCGGATTCCGGACATTTCCGGCCGAGTTGGCCGGCTGAGAACATGTGTGGAGGATAGGAAAGAGCTGATTAGGGTTAGAGACTTTAGGTCTAGGTTATTTTGAAATTCAAAAGTTGAAAGATGACTAGTGGTCTAATTCTTACACCTTACACCTTTGGCTCCCATTTACTACCTTGTTCCCCTACACAATGATCCTTCTACCCTTAATTTTTCTTCTCCACCAAAATATCTATGAGCTTTCTAGGTCACTTCTATGTGGAGTTAAAAACTAGATCCACAGTTTGTGCTTACACATTTGTCAATCACATCTAGCCCTTCATTTCTTTTGATCTCCACCCTTGATTTGAATTGCCTTGGCCTTTAAATAGCCCTTCCTCTCTCCCCAAAACCGTGTTCACCCTTTTACTCTCTCACTTTGCAACATCAAAATCTCTCTTTTCTCTAGTTCTAGCATAGTTTCTCTCTAGTTTTTCATAGCTAGTTCATAGTTCTTTGATTTTGTATAAGAGAGAGGTGTGTAGCCACTTGGGTTTCACCAAAACCGAAGTTTCTACAAACTTTGATCAATCACTTCTCTTGATTCTCACACATTCAAGCCTTGTTCTTACCTTGTTCTTGAGATTTTGTGGAATTGTATAGTGATTTGGGTTCTAGAAACCGAAATCCCTATACTTTGAAGCATTTCCCTTCTCATATAGCATCTAGGAGACAAGGGAGCCATCTAGTGCTTTTGGTTTGGCTCCAAAAAGAGTCAAACCCGTGGGTATATCACTTGTTCTCCACTCTTTGCTCTCTTTTATTTGTTATTTATGATGTTCATGGCTTGTAGTTGTGTAAATATGAGTTGTGAGTAGTTTAATTTGGGGCTAGGGCATAGCCTTAGCCAAACTTGTGCACAAAACAATGTAATCTTTATGCTCGTTGATGTTTATGCATGTTTTGAATATTTTGGCTACTATACTTTAATGTGTCCTAAGTGTGTTCATAGATTTATCACCTAGAAGCATGCTTTAGGAAGTTAATGAATCGGAAACATGAACTTGATAAACTCTTGATTCCGTGAGCATATGTAGCTAAATAGGTGGTGGCTTAGCTTATTCCTACAGGAGGAACTAAGTTGCTTGAATTTCTTACCTTGAAATTAAAGCAGGATGTTGTGAGTTTAGGTTCCGGAAGAATTTAGGCTCATGGCACCATAGGCTATTTATAATCCGGAAGATTTGAATGGTATAAAGGTTGTGTAAGTTTGCTTTGCTTTGGAAGAGATTGTTAAATTGCATGACTAGTTGGTTTCTTTGTAGCTTCATCAAAGCACTAAGGGGGAATTTATCAAAACATGTTGTTACATTAAATTTGGGTTACATTGTGTGCATGAGTAAGGCTAGGTGTGATGCCTAAGCCTCTATTTCTCTCTTATATCAAAATCTCTATTTTTATTTGCATACTTTATTTTTGTATACTTTTAATTTGTTCGCATAAAAATAAAAATCAATCAAGCCGATCACTACCATAATTGTTAATACCATCCTCATGATCTTTAGCTTCCAAAGGGCTAAGGTTGTGACTTTGTAAAAAGGTAGATTGCATAATTTTTCTAGGCTTTCTTGTGGTAATCTAGTTAGGGTGGAGTTTCCCTCAATCCCTTGGGTACGATACTCTACACTTTCCCTTACTAAAACTTGACCTTCTATACTTGGAAATAAGGAACATCATACACAAATTTGCACACACTTTCATACTCAATGATGTCTCCAACAAGTTATGTTTTTTTTTCCCTGTCCCTCCATTAACTTAAGTCCCACTTCTATTGGAAATGAAGCATGATTCAAATTACTAGTTTGACAGTCGACTCAATTTAACTTGAGTACTTGCTTGTGAGCAGGTTTGTCCTGATGCTGTTGAACCACTTTTCAAACAAATGGTGAACAAATTTATAGATGATCATGCATAGCCAAAGGTGTTACTCCATAGGTGCTATCTTCTTTTCTTTTATTTTCCCTTTCGCAAGTCCCTTGTCTATATATTTGATCACTTTCTTTTGACAGGCCGTAGCTGTTGGACTGAATACAACAAGGGAAATTTTGTAATATCTCGAAAAATCCAAATTAAATTCCGTGGATTTTTAGAATTGATTTCGCGGTATTAGGAGCGAGTACGAAGCTTGAAGAAGTTGTGGAAGTAGTTCGAACGATTTTATTTTCGAAAACGAACGTTATTTAGGGGGTCTCAAAAAGTGACTTTTTATACGTATAGAATTTGGGAAAATTTCCTTCATGAAAGTTGTAGAGCTCGTCGATACAATCGCGCGCATATGTGGAACGCAATATTCGGCGTTCGTATGAATAAGTTAAGAATATTTGAAAATTAGGAATTTTCTATAAATAGGAGATTTCCGATTTTTTTTTCATTTAAGGACGAAAATTTTCTTTTTTTGCGAGACAGTCCCCGGTTTTCTCCCTTCTCTCTCTTCCGTTTCTCTTCAGAACCCTCGGGTCCCGACCGACCTGACCCGGACTTTTCTCTCTCCTCCGGCATCCTCCGGCCACGACCCGGCCTTTCCCGAGCTCGCCGTAGCACGCACAGCCTCCCTCCGGTGTCGTCTTCCCCCACCGCTGTCCCTATACTCGGATCGAAGCCACCCAGCCTCCGATCGGTGACCCGACCGAAAAACCCATTTTCCGGCATCCCCTCGGCCGATCCTTCCCATTTTCGTGGTGTCCTCCTCCCCCTAATCATCCTCATATCCTCCTTGCATGACTATTTTGAGTGTGGAGTGAAAGATCACGAGTTGAAGATTTCGACGTCCCTGATTCGATCTGGAATCTGATCAGACGCACCAGATTAATCCAACTTTCAAAGCTTGAGCTAGGACGATCTAGGCCGAAACAGACTTAGCTCCAGGTATGAAAGTTCATCAACCCTTCATTTTGAAGAAGTTTGTAGTGACAACTTTTGCATCGGAGGTGGTTGACCGCCGTCTGACCTCCGCTTGTGGCGGCGCGTCGGACCATATTTTGAGTTTATATTATCTGGACGATGATCTACGCATCCATACTAGCATTTTGATATATCACAAGATTATTTTAGAAAAAGTTGATAAATAGTGGATTTACGTTTTGACGTTACTATTTAACGTTTTTACGTTTTATCTTCGGTTTACGATCTGCGAAGATCAGACCATCGGTTTTGCTTCAAATTTTAATATGTTGATCGTATGACTGTCCCGATCACTTTGTGAGGTTACGGGCGAAGATCCGACCGTTGGATCTTCGTATAATTGTAAAACAGAAATTCGGAAGGCGATTCGTGAGAATCCGACCGTCGGATTTTCATATAAATCTGAGGAGATGTTTGTAAGGACGATTCAGGAAGATCCGACCGTTGGATCTTCGTGATAATTTTGGAGGATGATCCTAAGGGTGATCTGTGAGGATCCGACCGTTGGATCATTGTTTAATTTCGATTTGACCGTTGAATCGTCTTTATTTTAGAATCCGACCGTTGGATCGTCTTTATTTTAGAATCTGACCCTTGGATCGTCGTTTAAGTTTATTTCGTGTTTCGTTTACTAAGCAAAGACCGTACTTGATTAGGTACTCGACGGTTTGAGTTGACGAGCGTTTGGAATATTGTTATATTTGACTTTTTAGAAGACGCAGCTGGATTAGAGGTGAGTAAACCTCACGTGGTTCATATTACGAACCGAATAAATTTAATTACTTTATTTTTTTGTCACAATTGTGTGAAAATATTTGTGGAATAAATATTTGTTTTAAATCATATGGACTTGATCAACTACGGTCCATAGGTAAGTAAAATGATTTTATTATACAAATGAGTTTCACGGTTTTTATGCTTGAACTATAGTTGGTATTAGTGGTCATTCCTGAGCGGATGATTACGTATATATATATTTACGTGGAATATATATTTTGGTTGACGTGTGATTGGTGTGATGAAAAGATTGAGAATGGATTGGATATTATTCAAGCTATTAATCTCCCATTTAATTGTTGAATAATGAAATGTTGATCATGTGGTGTGAAAGTTATTTTATATGCCCAATTGTGAATGTGTGGAAATTGTTTTAAGAAATAAAGATTTGTTTTGAAATAATATGAACTCGATCGACTACGGTTCATAGGGCTGCGGCTCACAGGTAAGAAAATGAATTGAAGTATAAAATGAATTTACTTATTCGTGTTATACAATTATGTTACTTATGTTTTCATATGAGGATATTCCTAAGTATATGTCTCTTTATGTGGGTGTACATATACATATATTACGATCTATAACTCATAAAAATTGTATTTTGTGAATTTGATTATGTCTGAAAAGTACAATTGTGAAGCCGGGTGATCACAACAACCCCGTGCTTAAGTGAATTACTGGTAAATGTGTTTTGATGTTATGATGACGTTAAGCTGTGGGCCCTAGTTCCTTCAGATAGTGCACTATTATACTCTTAGGAAGGGTGCTTATTTTGAGTATACATACTTTGGTAGTGTCATTGGTATGCTGCGGCTTACCCATGCTTTGGTATTATGGACCCTAGCATGTGGATTCCCGTGCTTTGGTATTATGGACCCTAGCACGCGGATTTATGAATTGTTACCAGTCAACCTGGCTTTCCCGTGTTTTGGTATTATGAACCCTAACACGTGGATTTATGATTTGTTACCAGTTAATCTGAAAATTCACTAAAAAGAGAAGTGTACTTATATTATTTTGATCAAATATCTATCTGTGATATATTATTAATATGTTAAGGTGTTAGTAAAAAGAAAATCAAGCATGTATTGCTTTAATGTTATTTCACATATTAATGTTACAATATTTGTTGGTTGTGATCGGTATTTTTAATATGTGAAGGTGTTAGTAAAAAGAAAATCAAGCATGTATTGCTTTAATGTTATTTCACATATTAATGTTGCAATATTTGTTGATTGTTTACTTGAGTTATAAGAATTGTAATTTAATCAATCAACAGTTCTTTCTTGTTTACTCACGAGCTTTGCAAAAAGCTTACCGGGTTTTGTGTTGTTGCAATCCCGGTACACTATTCAAATTGTGTAGCGGGTAATCTCACAGGTCAGGAGAATCAGGGCAGTGATCGTGCGGTTTAGAGTATTAGTATTGGATTTACAACATTTGTTTTGTGAGGAGAATTATACTCATTTGAGCTTTACAATCTGATTTGGTGAGAGTGTGTTGTAATAAGTAACTTGAGGATTTGGTTTATGTAATATTAAGAGGTGTAAGGTGTGGTTGTTTCTGAGAGAAAAATTCAGAACGCTATTTGTATTGTTATTAGTCATGTTCCGGATTTGAATCCTTATTTCAAAATTCGGGGCATGACAAATTTGTTTACAAATGCTTTTGGTAACAACCTATTTATATAAATTTGGTTCTGGTATTTTCTGTATTTCAGTCAAGGTTGCCAATCTAATATTGTTATTAATCATGTGCAATACCATATTCAGTCATTTTTATTTCTACTTGATGCATGATGCCAGGCTTTCTAAATTATAATTTTGTTTCCTGCAACTAGTTGAGGACAGAAGATTTGCTGCATGATCTATTATATAAGAAATCACATGCAAAAGCAGTGTCAGTAGCAGCCCAGTACCAATTTGTGAAAACACTACTAGTCAAGCCAATTATGTAGGATTAAATAGTTTTATCAGTTATGAATTATCAATGATATGAAGTTTCCTAATTGAACATCGTAAATCTGTACATGGGTGATATAACTTGTTCTGAAAAGTGGGCTTTAAGATGGTAATAAGCCTTGGGGAATCACTGTTCTTTTTTTGTTGTTTGGGTTTTTAAGTCAGTAGCCATGGTCAGACAGGGTTTGCATTTTGGAAATTGGTACGGTAATAAGCTATCATAGAAAACATATACACCTATTAAACTCTTCTTTTCTTTTAGTTTTATATATAGACTACTGATAAGGTCATAGTTACATGTTGGCTTTTCTGGGTGGCTTGTTGGTTTGGTTCTTGCTGCTTGCAGCTCTTTAATATAGTTTTAATTCAACCAAAAATAGTTCGATGATGATTGTGTTCTTAAAAACTGGTCCTTATCATATCATCTCATTAATTCATGAACCCGATCGAGGATGAATGGCATTTTCCAGGATAAGGGGTAGCTGCAAAATCTTGGTCAGAAAAAACAAGCATGTGTGTTTTGTCTATATATGGATGCTTATCTAAATGCTATTAAGATTGAGAAAATATACGAATTTGATGATGGAAATTTTGCAGCTTATTACTAGTTTTGTGTGCTCAATTTTCAAACTCTTATTATTGTGGATGATGTTGCTCATTTCTATTTCCTTATGTTTGTAGATTAGAGGGCACGTATATCAGCTTAATCCTAATGCCCCTAAAGAAAGAGTTGATAAGAGAGTACCATGAGCAAAAATTTGGGCAGGATTGCAGCTTCTTTTCTTAAAGCTTCCAAGTCAACCAACTGCCTTACCGATTGTGTAGCAGTAAATGGTAATAAAGATTCTCTATAGCGCACTTTCGAGATTAAACCAAAGGATGATATGCAGACCAACAAAGGAAACAGTTCCAGTCTCTGGTTTCCTTTTGGAGATTGGTTTAGTCATATGTGGTCAAAACAAAAGCACCAAGATGGAATCTTATCCACACAATATGTAGATGAGACCTCACATCTAAATCTGCACCTTTGTAAGATTACATGGGTTGGTTTTCCAAATTTCTGATGTGAAGAGTACAACGACAATTATGGCACTGGTTGTGTCACTTACTTGCAAAATTTAATTCACTTGGTTTGAGACATGTATCATGCTGCAGAGTTGGATTTCTGTAAATTTAGAGTTTTTGAAATCTGTTAGGGTGAGAATGCAAGTCACTGGCCAATTGTAAACTCCAGCTTATTAAATCAATTAGCTTTTTGTATCTTTTTATACTGTCATTGTTAGTTTAGTGTTCCTTAATGAAACATTACTTTTTATAGAACTTCTGCAGCAATTCAAATTTTAGGCATATTTTGAATTCACCAAGTCACTGTCACTGGCCATGTTCAATGTTAAATCACATGTCACTTGTTAAGTCACTAGCCAAGTCATTGTTAAATACTTGTCACTTGCCAGGTTACTGTTTACATGATCAGTGACTTGGTTAGTGACATATTCATGATCGTGACATGACCAGTGACTTGAGGTTAATAGTGATCAGTGATATGTTCATGAGTGTGACATGTCCAGTAACTTGGCCAGTGGCATAGCCAGTGACTTGAGGTTAATATTGACTTGCCCAGTAATCTCACTAACTAGGGACTTGGGCTGGCTAATGACTTGGTCAGTAACATGTGATTGACTTGGCAAGTGACACAAGATTGACAGTGACTTGACAAGTGACACGTGATTGAAATTGACTTTGACAATGTCATGACCAGTAACTTGGCTAGTGACTTGAGATTAACAATGACTAGCCAATACCTCACTAACTAGAGACCTAGGCTAGCTAACGACTTCATTGGCCAGTAGCATGGCTAGTGACTTGGTGAGTGACATG
This sequence comes from Rosa x damascena, assembly GCA_001662545.1. Classification (NCBI taxonomy): domain Eukaryota; kingdom Viridiplantae; phylum Streptophyta; class Magnoliopsida; order Rosales; family Rosaceae; genus Rosa; species Rosa x damascena. The sequence goes on from LYNE01000242.1 coordinate 60,656, forward strand.
TGTATAACAATTGAATTGGCCAGTGACATCACTAGTGATTTGGCCAGTGACTTCACTAACTAGAGACCTGGGCTAGCTAATGATATGGTCAGTCATATGCAATGTGACCTGACCAGTGAATGGATATAACATGTAATCAATGACTTGGTCAACGACATCAGTTACATGATAAATGACTTGACCAGTGACATAGCCAGTGACTTAAGGTTAACAGTAACTTGGCCAATGACTTCACTGGTAAGTGACATAATCAGTGACATGTGTATAACAGTGACATGGTCAGTGACGTGCAATGTGAGCTAGCCAGTGACATGGATATAATAGTGAATTTGCCTGTGACATATGATTGATAGTGACTTGGTCAGTGACTTCAGTTACATAATCAATGAATTGGTCAGTTACCTCACTAACTAGGGACCTAGGCTGGCCAATTACTTCACTGGCCAGTGACATGTAATATAACTTAGCTAGTGACTTGGTCAATGACAAGTGTGTATTAGTAACATGGTTAGTGACATGCAATATGACTTGGTCAGTAACTTGGTAAATGACAAGTGTATAGTAGTGACATGGTCAGTGATGCAATGTGACTTGATTAGTAACGTGTATTACAGTAACATGCAGTGTAACTTACAATGCGACCTAGCTAGTGACATGAATATAACAGTGATCGACTTGGCAAGTGACATGAGATTAATAGTAACTTGGTCAGTGACTTGACTACTGACTTGAAATCTAGATACAACAGGGATTGACAGTGACATGGTCAGTGACTTGTGTACTAACTTGTGATCAACATTAGACATGATTAGTGACATTGACTTGTCTGAATTTAGAAAATGCCTGAAATTTGAATGTGCTGTAAAAAATCTATAAAAGAAATGTTTCATTAAGGAAAACTAAACATAACCGTGACACCATAAAAAGAGACAAACAGCTAATTGATTTAGTAAGCTGGAGTTTACAATTGGCCAGTGACTTGCATCCTAAGCCCTAAATAAATTTCTAAAACTCTAACTCTGTAGAGATCCAAGTGTGCCTATGTTTCGCAAATGTCTTGATTATATGAGCTCTATATTGCAAATTATACTTCTTGCTAAGTGTTTTCTGAATCCCCTCCTCTTTCGAAAGTTTCTCCATGTAGTACATCACAAAAATTCCACAATCTAATCTGTTGGCCATGAAAAAATTATAGTCAATGAATTTCAACAGTATAACAATAAAGTGACATTTTAAAGTGTTGAATACTTATAAGATTTATTTCTTGTGAAAATGAGAAAATCATCAGTAACTTTAACAGTTATATGATCAGTGACATGGTCAATAACATGTTCATGACTATGACATGACTAATGACTTGAGGTTAATAGTTAACCGACCATTGACCTGGATATAACAATGATTAAAAAATTTCAAAATATGACAGTGACATGCAATATGACTTGTTCAGTGCAAGATGACTTGACCAGTGACATAGTCAATGACATGAATATAACAGTGACTTGGTCAATGACTTAGCAAGTGACATGTGATTGACATTGGACAAGACCAGTAACCTAGCCACTAACAACAAATTGACATATAGTTCTACAATTAGCACATAGTTTTCAAATTTGACTAGAGAAATTGAGCAAGCATACCAAGAACCAAAGCAAAATCCACAAGAGTCAAGAAATGATAACTGAGCCATTCAAAGAGCACCCAAACAAAAGCTGCAACAGTTAAAACACTAGCTGATATGTTTTTGTTCCTCCGCAACAACACATCATCAGCAGCTAAACAATTCAGACATTAAAAAAACAGATTATTATAGGACAAGTAACAATTTTTAAATGGCATAAAAGGCTTCCTAATGTTCTTTCTTTGTTCTCTTTCTTTCATTAAAGACTATACTTCAAAATTTGTTATTGTATGACCATGAAGAAAAAAAAAAGTATGAAACATAATGATCCTACAAATACCAAGATTTTTCATTAAAGACTATATTTCAAAATTTATTACTGTACGACCACGAAGAAAAAAAATGTATGAAACATAATGATCCTACAAATACCAAGATTAGCATTAAATGTGATTATGCACCTTAAAACATAAAAAAGATGAACTACCCACAAAAAGATTCTACTGTTTAGTTGCTTGAAAGATTCAGCATACAGTGGCATTTATAGAAAGCTGTACAATTTAATATAGACATTAGCTTTGCATATTTATAGAGCGTACCTCCCCAGCTATTAAAATTCCAATCAATGCTAGCAACTTTTGGCTCTGGGGGGACTAGAACATGATGCACTTCTTCCTATGAGAAACTTAAAAAAAAAAAAACAAATAAAAAAAAACAAAGGTTTAAAGATCAACATTAAAATCATCGTATTCCACTAATGAATATGTTATCAGTAGAAGAAGCTCACCGTCGGGACTATATCACGAAACCGAAATCATTCAGACTCATCTCGATAACCCTGACATTTTATGGTAGCTGACTTCGTGCATTTGCCACTGAGCTTAATGAATTCAAACTTAAATCTCTTCCGACACTGATAAAAAAGACCAATAGATATTAAAGACTCTCAAAGCCTCGCTCATCTCTAATATTACTAACCTGAGCAACACTGGAACACACAGTGACAGGCTCAAACTTTGAAATTGCAGATGCTACCCTAGCAAACACTGACTGACCAGGCACTACATTATTTCTCCAGATATCTGGGTGCTCCTATAAATCATCATGAAGATGAGATTGTAATTAAAGACTGAACTAAGTAGATTAAACCTTCTCTATGAAAAATGTTGCGCATTAAAACAAATAGAGAACCGAGTATCGCATAGAGTTTCACTTGTAATAGCTCAAAATTTTCAGACATAAGCTTAATCATTGACTGCGGTAAGACGAAGAAGCTTAATTCTGTTTGTTCATCATTCAATTAGCGCTTCCTACACAATCACTACTTTATGCACATATCCAAAACATGAAATTACTATTTCGGTAACAGCAGGATCATGCAGATATATAATTGACAATGTTCAGGAACTAAAAGTAAAAAATTATTAAAGATGAAATCAATCGGATTTAAAACAAGCTAACCTTCGAGCACTTTCATGGCTCACAGTGAATGATAGCAACCCAATTCCTTCACTGTTGCTTTGATCTTTGAAGTTGAGTTACTGTAGAAAGTTTCAGGAAACTTAAGAAAAACAATAATAGAGAAGAACACCGACGATGAAGATGAGCCGTATAAAAGAATCGAGGAATTCAGATATGAGAAAGAGAGAGATTGGAACTAAAGAAAAGCACCGTTTGGAGGAAATTGAATCCCTTCAGTCCCATTCAATCAAACTATGAAATGCTGAGGAGAGGTCTTAGAGGCTCCGGCGTCGGTGACTTGAAGTGGTGCTCGTCATCGGACATGGCAGGCTCCGACCTCAGAGAGAGAGAGAGAGAGATAATTTTGTAAGGGTCAAGACTCGAGACTCTGAACAGAAAAGGGTTCAGATGGGCATGGTAACGGGAGGGGGAGGAGGAGATAGAGATAGAGAGAGAGGTCAGTGGCACTTTTTGTAATTAAGTTTAACTCTAGTGTTAGGTTGTTAATAGGTGACTTTAATTATCATGGGGACATTTGTGATACCTGGATTATCATAAGGCACTTTAAATTAAATGACTTCTTTTATTATTGTTCCTTTATTTTATGGGCCTCATGATTAATTATTTAAATATTTGTTTTAAAAAAATTGCTAGCTCTTTTTTTTTTTGTAAATATAATGGATAGACTTAGATTTAGGTCATATTATGTTTTGTTTTGTTTTCCTTCACCAATACGCGTACAACATGTATATCATATATTTTTATGTTACGTAATCATTGTTTTAACTCTTATTAAATATATATGAATGCTTTAATGAGTGTGTAGTGAAATTAGAAAATTAAAATAGATAGAGAATGAAATCTAACATTATTGAATTGGAAAGTCTATAGAAAATCAATGTAATATTTTGTTAGTATAATTATTGTCCTTAATAGTCATTTTATAACAGGTTATTTATGCCATTTAATAATTCATAATAAAATGAGATCAAGTGAGCAGATTTGAAGGTCTCAATAGCAACACTCTTTAGGGATAGTGAGGAAAGATAAAATAAGATTCCCTAAATTTACAGCAATCCCTAAAATATTAAGGAAAAATTATGAAAATTTTAGAGATTGCAGTAAAATAATTTTTTTTTTTGAAGTTGGAGAATAAAAATTATGGAAAGTTTTGACTTTTGCTTCCCTACAATACAAAAATTATGGAAAATCTGTTGGAGTAGCTTTTCTAAGAGTATCCTTAGCAATGTTAAAGAGCATCTTTAGTAGACTCTCTATTTAGGTTCCTTAGCTATTTTAGAGAGCATGTTTAACTTTTTATCTATTTTAGCAGCTGCACTGGACTCCTAAGTAGCTCTATATTATAACTTTTAACTATCTCGCTACGAAATAGAGAGAGCGAGATGAGGCTCTCTATAATTTAAAACATTTATTTTGAGTTAGTTTATGTAATTTATAAATACATAAACCATGTAATCTTCATTTATAAAAAAATATAAATTTAAAATTAACTAAAATAGAGAGCACTGATATAGACGTATTTCTAAAGTGGCTAGCTAAAATAACTTTTTAGTTACTTTGGCTAAACTTTGACTTAAAAATAGCTAGCATTGCTAATGATGCTCAAAATTTCTAATGCTCGATTTGCAGTAATGTAATTAAAAAATAGATCTCCCTAAACTCTCCCAACTAGAATTAAATTAGGTTAAAAGTTCGATCAGAGGACTATAAATGTAACATTACTGCCAAAAAAGCAGAATTGTCATATGGAAACTGCCATTTGGGGTCGGATGTAAGCCCCTCCTAGGCTCCTACGGGGATAATAGAAAAGACCATATCATTTTCATTTTACGTCTCGCAATTAGATCTACCTTCATGTGGTTATGAAAATGTCAAAGTCTTCCATTGTTGATGGTTGTTAAAGAAAAACTTGTTGGACGTTAATTATGGTGACAAATGACTTGTCATGCGGTGATAGCTAGCCGTGGTCGAAACTCTTATTCACTCCTGTTCATTCATTCCACTATTTACCGAGGGGACTATGCCACGTAAAATCATGTAATTCCATAGGCTGGGTTTAGTAAACGAAAGATGTAGGGCAGCTAATGGTTTCGAAGCAACTAGGCAGCTCTCACTGTAGTGGGATGTGTTGGAGATTCCTTTTCGACCAAAGAAATGTAACATAACTTGGTTCAATCTCGAAGCACTACTACAGAAAATGAATCAGACGACACCTCTCATACGACGGTACATTATTTTCCGTGTTGTGAATCATTTCTCATTATTGAGACGACGGTTGTAAAATTTCCGTCTTCTGATATGAATTCAACCAACGGTTGTTTTTCATGTTGGATTTATAAATTATTTCAGAAGACGTTTATAGATAGAAGCGTGGTGTGAGGTTAAAATGATTACTGGACGGCAAGTTTCCCCATTTAAATGGTGCCAAATTTCTCCCCAAACTCCAAACTTTGAGTTGTATCATGTATTGGTGATACGATGGATAATCTAAAACTGTGGTATGAATCAATATGTATGCAAGACAGAAACAAGTCCTTCCAGCCATTTCCCCCCTCCCTAGCCATTTCCCCCCAACCAGTTTAAGAGGAGAGGCAAACTCAAAATTTAAAATTTGGCATTCAGACAACATAAATTAGAAAACCATTGTGTGAGGGCTTCTCTAAAGACTTAATATTGTCCAAATGAGAGCCCAATAGCTTTAAACCACCGAAAAAAAATACACTTTGACAATTTCAAAGGCTGAAGAGCCAGCCTGCCTCTCTCTCTAGCTTCCCACGGTTTTCTTCAACAAACCCAACCCCGACAAACCAAAACAAAAACCAACTCTACCTCAGATCCCTTCCCATCCTCTCTCTCTCAATCACATTCACTTTTCTTCAACAGCAACGAGAATAGGGTTTCATTGTTAGGCCTCCGATGTCCTTTCCAGATCCCCATTCACTATATGCTGAATTCAAAATCCCCAATTTTCTAGGGTTTCAATTTTCAATCTCCGGTACCATTCACTCTCAAGCATGGCTTCCACGATTGTCTCTCCAAGCAGTTCGTCCTCGTCGAGGCCGCCATCGTCATCGTCACCAGTGGATGCTGCTATTGGCGGCATCATGGGTACTTTCACCGGCGACATTTCCTCCTCTCTCCCCACTCCTCTGCCTCAGGCCGACCACTCATCTCGTCGTCTCCTTTATTGTGTTGATTCTATTTCGATTTCGATTTGTCAGCTTTCTCACTTCTCTACTGTTTCGATTCACTACAGATGCAATGTTTAGAGTTCTGACATTCATAAGCAGACTTTAAAATTGTGCATCTGAGTCACCGGAGCTTAATAGAGACTTAGATCTCCATCTCCGGCCATGGATTCCGAGTCTCGAGAGAGAAAAGCAAGTGACTTTTCTGGAGATGATGAACGAGCTCCTCCCCCACCAATACCAGATCCAAGAGATCAACCGCCTCACTGTAGCCTACTTCGTCGTCTCCAACCTCGACCTCCTCTGCGCTCTCCACCGCTTGCGTCATCTCTCTCCTCCTTAATACATCGCCGTTTAAGGGATTCACTTTATTCATTCACTTTATTCATTCACTGATTGGAATTTTAGATTTTCAGATTGACAAGGACACAGTTGCCGATTGGGTTCTGTCACTACAAGCTTACCCAAAAGACAACGATCAAGTCAACAATGGTATTAATTGAATTCAGCTTTTAATTTTGGGTTAGCTTAAATTTTGTAAACTCTATGAAAAAGAAATAGTCTTTGATTAGGTGCAAGGCAATTGTATGGGTTTTATGGTTCCAGAAGTTCTCAATTTCATCAAGATGATAATAATGAGGGATGGACTCTGTGCTGCAATTCTTATATGTTTGTTTTTTTTGTTGCTGTTGTTGTTCTAGTTTGGCAGATAAAGCAGCCTTTTGACTTGATGCTTTAGCATTGAATTTGAGATATATGGTTTATGTTATTGTGAACTATACAGTAGGAATTTATGAGTTTGAGATAAAGAATCTAAAAGTGATATATTACAAGGTATAATTCTATCGCATACAGAAATCAAGTTCTAATTCTTATGTCAGTATGTATAACTTTAGCATGTATTTTATCAGGGCATCTTTACTCCTCAACTCTTCTTTTTTTTTTTTCTCCTTTTTCTTTCAGTGAGTATAACATCATATCTCTCTTTTTATTACACTTAGAGTCTAATTACATGGTTTTATCTATAACCAGTCTTGGTTCTACTTGGCTAATACTATTGCATATTTCTTTTGCAGATGAAGTTAGTTCAATACCCATAGTGGATGACAATGATTCGTTGCTGGATGTTTATTCACGAAGGTGATTTGATGTTTTCATTTACTTTCTTGACCAAGTCTTATGTAGAAGTAGTTACTTTGTTCCTTGACTAATTGTGGGATGTGCCTAATTCTGCGTTTTAGGAGGAGGAGGAATCCTCAAGCAGCTTGCTTTTGCTACTTTGCATTTTGGGTTGTGTATTTGCGTTTTGGCCATTCAAGTAAGCTCAAGCTCCTTACGTTTGCTGCTTTTCATAAACTTTGATCTTATTATTGCTGATGTGAAGGTTGCAAATCATCACAACCCTTTATTTCCATTATGAGTTTCAATCTTTCTTCTGTTCTGCATCAATTTGATTTGGAAAGTTTCTGTCTTTCCTTTTCAATTACACATATCTTGTAGCTGGCTTGACAATTGTATTTTAGTAGGAGCTGTAGGATTTGTCCTCTGTCTTCAAAAAGTATGTGCCTATATTTGCAACTTTCTTAGTGTTACTTGATTGCAGGGATCCCATACCTTCGGTAATGTAACTTTCCATTAGCCTTTAGAGTAAAACAATTGTCACTCTAATATATTTTCTTAGTCAGCTTGAAGCATGGGAGAACTTTTAGTCTTGATTTGTTCTCTTTACTCATCAGCTACTTTATCTCACGTCATTTATTTGGACCAAGGGGTTACATAGATAAAGTTTGCAAAATAAGCAGTGTTATGCTCTTTTTTTTTTTTTGCCTTTTCTTTCTTTGGTCAACTTTGCTCCTTCCTCACTACAATTAATTAACATAGATAGCTGTGTGTGTATGTGTGTGATTTCTAGCTTCTTTAATCAAGGCATTATAACTTATATTTTTGTTTTTTTCAAACTGCCTCTGGTTTCACACTTAGGGAGTTTTGGCTATTTGAACAAATCAAGTGTTGCACTGTGTTGCTAGTACTTTTTCTGTTTGCAGTGTTTGAATGAAGAATTAGAGTAAAATGGCCTTTACTTCTATCCTAGTGATATCTGTTTGGAATTAGTTGCCGAGAATTGGTGTATTTGGCTTAAATATATCAATTTTAGTCGTGCTTTGTGTGCATGATAGGTTATTGTGAAGGAGGGGAGACATTTAAGTTCTCCTTCTTGGTTGCTTCTGTAAGTCATTAATGCACTGAAAAATGTTGGTAAAGCTAATACTTTTTTTAATTGTATACAAGACGTGCATATATACAGACTAAAACTTTATTCTTTGGATAGCTGCTAAGCTTATTTTCTTGTCTGGTTAGCAGCAGTGAGGCAGCGGTGGATTCTGAGAATGCTGTAGCTGCCGTAAATGTAAGTACTTGGAGCACCAAATGAGAGTATTTGGCTGCTGTATAATTAGCACAACAACTTCCTGTATTTGGAGCACTGCAACATCCTAGAACTCTTTCAATGAGGAAGCCCCATTACTGTTCTTTAGGCCATGGAGAGTGCCAATGTTATGAAGTGAAGCCTAATTTTGAAGCCAAAAGCTAAGATGAGCATAAAATCAGTGAATAGAACTTGACTTGGATTTTTTTCTCTGTTCTCCTATTTTGTACATACAACTAGCATTATCAGACCCATTTAGATTGTTATGGGATTATAACAACTATCTATTATGATTAATTTTATGTTCTTTTGGTCATTTTCATTCCAGAATCTAAATCTTGCCATTACAACAACAATATATAGAAAAATATGTCGTATGATGAGGATTATAGGGTGGAATCAAACAAAATTTCTACAATTCACATGACGGTTCTTACTGATATCATTGTTGGATACACACACAGACAACAAGTAAGCAAAAACCATCGTCTCAAATGTCACAATAAAATGGTTAGAGTTATATTTGTCGTGTGAAAGCGCGCGCACCAGATTTTTAAGTCATCACACCACATTTTATGGTGGAAGAACTATCGTGTGTATACAATTTACACATTGCCTTAAAAATAAAAAATGACTTCTGAACAACAAAGAGATAAGGCTAGAATCCTAAAAACCATGGTATGAGTAGAAGTCACACAACGCTAGAATCCTACAAACCGTGGTATGAGTAGAAGTCACACCACGCTAGAATCCTAAAAATTGTGGTATGAGTAGAAGTCACACCACAACATATTTCTATCGACAGCATGTCGGTAGATTTACCAGTCTATCAGACGATGGATTTAGCTGTAAACCGTCGATCCAATGATCGGTATACGACGGTTGAAAACCGTCGTCTGATAGCGTTTCATCAGACGACGCCTCGATAGACCACGGAAATGCAAAACGTGAGACGACAGTTTTAAACCGTCGTGTGAAGCCTTTTGTGTAGTAGTGAAGTGGAACATTTTATTTGATTATAGGATGAGTCTGATTGGCTTGTAAGTAAATAGTGCTAGATTATTAGTTTGTATTTTCTAATTGGAAGTTAGGCTCAATGCCTACTCTTTATGGATGATTATGTCTCTAATTAAGTACTTAAGATCTCTTCAAAAAGAGAAATATTGTTGCTAATAATTGATTAATCTTGCATAACCTTTTCTTTTATTTCTTTTGTAAAACTAATTTTACAACAGATGTTTTGGCACTTTATAGAAGCTTATAAGCTATTCTTGGGCATATTCCCTGTGATGGCCACTATCTACAAGTCCATCATGTACAAAGTGTAGGTTCTTCTTTGTTTTCCTTCTTCTACTCGATCTTTCTAGCTGTGCATGAATACATGATTTGAGAGTTCAGTCTAATGAGTTCAAATATTTTTAAAAAAATAAAAATAAAAAAAGTAAAATAAAAACTCTTGCAGCCACAGCACTTCGTCTGGTAAGTTCTTCCACAAATGTGAATTTATGAAAAAAATAAAAAATAAAAAAAGGCCATGCTTTTCTTTTCGACTATTGCTGTTGTGATCATGATGGAGATATGAAGACCGTGTCATTCGGTTCTAGGCTTCTAGCTTAGACTTCATCATAGACTTACAGTCAAGGTCTCAAGTCTTCTATTGATGCCAATAGTTTGATTTATCTAGAAATTAATATTGACATCGAAATAGACAAGTTCCTTGCACTATGGCAGCCGTGTTTGACAGATTCTACTTTAGGCAATTCATAAATGAACATATCCTCTAATGTCTTAGGCCCCGTTTGTTAGTTAATTAGAAAATCAAATCTGAAATGTGAAATAGTTTTTAATGGAATTGTCGTGTTTTGTTAAGTCATAAGTCTGGAAAGGAAAGTAAAATAAATGACTTGACCGGAGTTCAATTCCATAAAAGAGGCGGAATAGGAATACCATCTAGAGTGTGGCATTTCAAAAATGGAATTGAAAATTTACTTGTTTAGCTCATCATAAAATCTAGTCAATTAATAATTCCTATCTCCACTCATTTTTTAATCTTCCATATTTAATTCGATTGGGCATTATTGGAAAATCATTAACAAATTAATTCTCTCAAACCATTTTCTATTCTCCAGTCTTGAATCTTTCCAAACACCATAAATGGAAATGCTAAATCAATTCCATTCCATCCTTCAAAGGAAAACTAGTACAATTCCTTTGGACTCGGCTTCTCTACAATAATAGGTAGTACTAGGTGTTTTAGTGGTCTCAAGAGCAGTCTGGCCCAGCTGAACACGGGTTGTACCGGTCTGCTACTAATTCTCTCGGTCTCGATTATCTGCAAAACAGACAAAGGTCAGAGGGAAGATCGGGTGTGCCGGCCTTCAACGCTCCAATGCCTAAGTCAGTACCAAGTTAGATAATGATATTGGAAAGCGATAGTAAACAGTTACCTCTTAGGGTTGTTGGAGAAGTCCTTAATATAGCAGGTTTGTGGGAGCTTGGTCCCATTTCTTTTGGTGTGGGACTCTTGGGATTCTGATATCGTTCGAAGGGTATCGGAACCCCTCACTTTGGGAGCTTATCTCGCTGGTGTATAGGCGATACTAGTTTTGTGCTTTCGATACTTGTGCCTAGGAGGCATGTGTATACCAACAAGTCCCCCAAGTCCCCGGTCAAGAGTTCTCTTGGGTGGGGAGTTTGTTGCTGGTAAAAGTATCAGAAATTCAAGGCCAGTTTATGTCACGTGGCTTCCGTACAACCATGACCCCCCAGTCCCCCAAGTCCCCACTTAAGAGAAGTCTTGGCTGGGGTGAGTGAAATCTGTTGGCGTTCGATGTGGTGTCGCTATTGTGAATCAGTGGTGGGGTTGCATGCGTCTTTTAGTGCATAGGCGATGTTCTGGTGACACATGTGGTGAGCTGATTTGCTTTCGTCTGTGGGAAAACCGGTGTACTGGGAGCCGTAACGTGTAATAATGCCGAGTGGAGAGTAGCCGAGGCGATGACGCATGACCTCTGTAATGCTCAGGGATGTTGGACACGTGGTGAGATCTGGGGTTGCTGTCCTTGCATATCCAACAGTCCCAGCGTTCTCGAGGTCCTTATATAAGGATAGAGAAGAGAGGTGGATATGGTTTTGTTTCTGTGTTCGTATTGGAGCTTGAGAGAGATTGGGTAAGATTGTAGTTGTAGCTGTGTGGAGAGCTTTTATCTAGACTTGGAGTAATCGTCGCCATTTTTGTGTTTCGACCGGAGGAGTAAACAGGTACGTTGTCTCTTGACCTTCTTGGTTTATCCGGGGGTATTGGTGTGCGTGTATCTTGTAGGGGGTCATGCTTCGGGAAAGTGAAATGCCGGCGGGTTTTGGGTTGTGTTAGGTCCGGTGAGATTTTGGGGGTTTTGAGCGTTCGGTCGAACTGAGTTGCATTTGATCACTCCGGATAGGGGTCAGGGTTTTAATTTTTGTGGGGGAGTTCTAAGGAAGGCGATATCGAAAGGGGACGTGGTTAAGGTTCTGAATCGCTCTAAGTATGGCGCGTGAGAATCCCAGTCGCGGTGGGCGAGATGGTTTCTCTCGTGGAGGCGAGAGGATCCCCCGTGGTGGTGTTGGTGTTTCTCGTGGAAAGGGGGAGGGCGCCTCTCGTAGTCTAGGTGGAGGAGGCCCCCAAGGGGCGAGAGGGTGATTCCCGAGGAGGTGGTAGTGGGGCCCCTCTCGAGGGTATCATTAGGAGGTCCAGAGGGAGTGGCGAGGGTTCCTCTCGCGGAGGCAAGGCTAGGGTTGAGTAACCCGTGGTGCCCGATGTGCCTGACACTGAGGAAGAGGTATTGGAGATCCCGCGCACGCCTCGTGGGCGATTGCTCCTTGGCGAGACACCCATTAATCAACCTGGCCCAAGTATGACGGAAGAGCAAATCGCAGGATTGAGGGTTACATGGGCGATTCCGGAGAGAGTCCTGTTGCTTCCGTTAAGGGAAGGTGAAGTCTTTATTCACCCCCTGTTAGGGTGGGCAGGCTTTTATGAGTATCAGCTTAGGTGTGGGTTGATGTTTCCGTTCCCCGAGGAATTTCAGTATCTACTGTCCTGCTTGAATATAGCGGTAGGGCAGCTATCGCCTAATGCGTTGAGGCATATAATGGGTGTATTACTATTGTGGAAGCTGAGCAAGCTATTCTGTCCAAGTATCGGCGAGTTCAATTTCCTGTTCAAATTGTCGTATTTTACCAAAGGAGGCGATAGCGGGTGCGTGAATGTCAGGGGGCACGGCCACATCGTTATTGAGGACTTGCTGTCGAACAAATATTCATGTTGGCGGGGACGGCCATGCCTAGCAGGTGGTCGGTCCCAGAATTCAGAAATGGCGCATCGGGCTCTGTGCCGGTTCCAACCCATCTGTGAGTATCGTGATTGTGTTTTGGTGGGTTTTCTTGTCTTTGGTGTATGCTAATAGCCTTTTTGTGCATCGTAGTGAGGCAGGATGTGAAGATGACCACACTGGAGCAGAAGCGTGTGGCGAGGGTGATGGGCGCGTTTTTTAGGGGGCCGAGGGGTTTCTATCGTTTGTGTAGGCTGCCAATCTATGAGAGATTTGAGTTGGGGAGGGCTCCGGGTGAGGGATTTTCTCTACTCTTTTTTGTTGTTGTATGGGTTGTAAGGTATCGCCACTAATATTGTTTGTTTGTTGCACAGCCAATATGCCAACTGAGACCCCGAGTAAGAGTGATGCTCCATAAGCCTATATTGATCAGGACATCATTATCGAAGCGTTGCTGCGAGAATCGCAGATGACGAGGCAAATTGATGTAGACCTCCCTGATAAAGTGTGTGTGACTGATCATCGGGTGAGTATGGCGTTGCTCGACGACATGTATCTGAGGCTCCCCGATGCCGTCTTGGAGTATCTCAATCAGCGGGTCGAGGAGGCTGGGGCCGAGGGGGATGAAGTTCCCGTTGCTCGGGAGCCGGCTCGGGGTGGTCAAGATCAGCCCATGCAGGTAGGCGAGGTGGGTGAGCTTCTCCAAGTGTGTATTGGCGAGCGCCAGTCCCCCAAGACTAGAGAAATAGAGAGGCAGTCCCCCCAGGTTTCGGTGGGAGGGGAGCTTCTTGGTGATGGGGCCTGGGCCTCGAAGCCTACGGTGGAGGTGGAGATCTCTGTGGAGAAGTTGCTGGAGGAGGTAGAGTGGAGTCAGAGCGATACTAGTGCTCAGGTTCGCCTAGTGCAAGATGCTGTCTTGGAACAGATGGAGAATGTTTTTGGAGAGGGAGGTGATCCTGTCTCGCGGGAAGTCATTACTGTGGATAGTGGGGAGGCGGAGGTGACGAGCCAAGCTGTTGGCGAGACAGGGCTGACAGTCGAGGTGCCCGAAGTACAACCCGAGTTTGGAGAGGGTATAGTCGAAGTTGCCCAAGTTGCCGAGATGGGAGCCTAGGAGGGCAAGCTGGGAGGAGGTCGAGTATCGAACACTTGTGCTTGTATGGATGGGGTTAGGTCGAGGAAAAGGACGGCGTCTCAACTTCATCTCGGGAGTCCCCCAGTTAGTGTCGCTGTTGGCACCCATGGCAGTAAGAGATCTCAGGTGGACAATGTGTTGCGCTCAAGATCAGCGAGCGGGGGTTCGTGAGGTTCATGTGATGAGGTTGCCGGGGGTCTCGCGTGTACCCTGGGCGAGATTGGGATCACTGATGGCTCCATCGTTCATATGGTGGTTGACCTGTGGAACTATTATCGCAACCACAGTCGTGTGAATACCGAGGATCCGCGTCTCTGGTATCGGGAGGCTCAGGAGAGGTTGATGAGGGTATGTCTCGCTATGAGTTTACACTATTTTGTTTTGTTCGTGTAAAGGTTTTGACAATGGTATAATGCAGGCTGTGAACTTGAATTATCATGCTTCGGCCGAGTTGGTGGATCATTTTGATCGGGAGATAGCGCAACTTCAGGGGGAGCTGGAGGCTAAGAGGAATTGGGAGCGTGAGCTTCAGAATGCATTAGACCAGGGCCAAGTGGAGCATGAGGATCTTAGGCTAGCCATCGATGATGGGATCGCGAGGAGGATGGAGCTGGAAAGGGCGCTGGCCATAGAGGGGACCTGTCGTCAAGAGGCTGAGGATGCCGTCGCTCTCTGAGGGAGGCGAACCTTGATTTAACTAGGAAGCTGCAGCGGGAGGAGGATGGCCTAAGGTTGGTAAAGCAGGTTAGGGCTCAGGTGGCAGAGGCCGAGGAGCGTCTGTGAGAGTTAGAAAGGCCGGTCCAAGAACGCGATGTTGAGTTGGAGCTTCGAGCTGCGGCCTTGGAGAGTTTGGCTCCCTATTTGGACGGTGTGGTGGACCTGGAGGGGCAGGTTGGGAATCTGTAGAGGGAGGTGGACCGTTTATGGGATGTGGAACTAGAGGCAGGCGAGAGGGAGGTGGAGATGGAGCGGCTGAGGAAGGAGTTAGCCTGGGAGAGAGCACGATCAAGTGACTTCACCGAAGATTGTCTCCGCCTGCGCTCTGCTGCCTAGAGGCACCGGGATAAGCTCACCAAGGCTAGGTGGGATGGTGTAGATAGGGCCGTGGATCTCTATCTCCGGATAGATCATTTTCGAGAGAAGATGAACAAAGCCTTCTCGGATGGGGCCTTGCACTAGATTCGAGATGGTATCGTTGCCGGCTAGATTGACCAAGAGGAGATGGTGCGAGATATGTAGGCCAAGAAGGCCGCGAGATCGCAAACCAGCGCGGCAAGTGGTGATTGAGGTCCGAGGATTGTGATCCGGGACTCGGTTGTATCGGAGCCTACACCGGGTCAAACTGGTGATCGCGAGGCGGGTGATGCTACTGGCGAGCAAATGGCCGATGGTTAAGTCGAGGTGCGAGAGAATAATATTGAGGGGCCAGACATGGCGGAGGAGCAAGATCGGGTAGAACAGACACGTAGTGCCGAGGGAGAGACTTAATTTTGTATCGTGTCGTTCCGTGATAGCGATGGGTTTTCCTTTTCTCTGTTGTAAATATTTTGGATTGTGTTGACACAATTGACCAAGTGGTCTGACTTTTGAGATGCCCACTTGGTATCGGGACATGTGGAGTGTATGGGGAATTGATGTTGTTGGACGATAGTCCCCCGTGTGTTGAATATATTTATTGCTTTGTCGATTGGTTGCCTTGTCATTAAATGCAGGTCATTAAGGCGACGCGTCGATTGGTCCACCGGGGTCGGTTGGTGGTGGTGGGATTTCTCTATAAATAGGCACGGGTAAGGAGGTCTGTTGATCATATTTTCAACATGGCGTTTTCTTTGTTTTTCATTGTGCTCTTACTTCTGAAATCTTTCCTTCCTTCAAGGCAATATGCGTTTCCAGATTTCTGGGCTTTATAGCTTAATCTCATCTTGGGTTATGGGCTTTATAGCCTAATCTCACAAGGACTCGGCTTCATCACCCGCTTGGGGATTGAGCAATTTGTGCTCCTGCGAAACTGAAAAGCCATCCGAG
The DNA here is from genome assembly GCA_001662545.1 of Rosa x damascena. NCBI lineage: Eukaryota > Viridiplantae > Streptophyta > Magnoliopsida > Rosales > Rosaceae > Rosa > Rosa x damascena. Next base: position 76,842 of record LYNE01000242.1, read on the forward strand.
TGAGAAATCCAAGAACCAAGATCACTGGAGGGGGTGGCGGGCTACAACGATGGAGATCAGGTGGTGATACGGCGGAGAGTGGTGCTGCGCAATTGCCTCCAGGCTTCCCCGCCATTGCCCGGCCAACCTAGCAATTCTCCAACTCAGTGATCTTTTTTTGGAGCTCCTCAAATTCCAGAGAATCAAACTTGATCGGAGCCAGCTCTTATCGGACTTGGGAGAACATGCGGAGACAGTTGAATGTCTCGCGTTTGTAGTAAATGTGTTTTTTTGGGTATCGCACTCGTGCGAAGTAGCAATTGATGTATCGCTATTGGCCGCAAAGCCTTTTGTAATGAATTTGCCTTTTTGGAGCATGTATAGTTATTCAGTATGCTATCGCTTTGATCTGATCTTTGCATTGTGTATCGCATATGCTTGAGGTGGAGCAAACGAAGGCACTATCACGGGTAGCATAATTAGTATCAGAGGAGAGGGCGAGTGGCTAGACGAAACAATGTGACCCCGGTTGGTGTGGTGTCGCGTTGGCCTTGGACATTAGTCTCATGTTTCGTGCCCTGTAAGAGTGTTGTGGTTCGCGATGCGTCGTGTAGTAGAAACTGTGATATACCACCCGTTATCCGAGTAGTTGATTCATTGCAAGATATATAGTGGCGTTTGCTCCGTTGTTTGCTGGCGTATCGCGTAGCATCAATTCCTTCATTCATGGGCATATTACGCGGCATTCGCTGCGGATTGCCACTATCATCGTAAGGGTTCGCGAGAGACAAAGTTTCGCTGCATCAGCGAGACTGGCCGTGGGCGATGAGATTTATGTTCATTCGTGTAGACTGGTGTATCATGTAACATTAACTTGAAGTATTGTGTTTGTTCACTGGATCGCACCTGGCACCACAGGGGCTCGCGAGGGGCAGCATCTTGCTGTGTCAGCGAGGCCGGCCGTGGGCGTTATCGTTTAATATGCATTCATTCATCGACGTATCATGTAAGAATCAAAGACATTGGCGTATCGCATTGACATTTAGTCGTTCATTGTATCGCGCCTGGCAACACAAGGATTAGCGAAGGACAGCCTTTCGCTGTGTCAGCTAGACAGGCCGCGGGAGATATCGCGTTTAATATTCATTCGTTTGTTGGCGTATCGTGTTTATGTATTACGTATTGATCGCGTTGGAGCGTTTCACATTGATCGCGTTGGCAATACAATGGTTTGCGAGTGATAGCACGTATAGTGCTATATCAACACAACCATGCCTTTAGCGATATTGAATTATATGGTCGTTTTGACATTCATTTATTGGCGTATCGCGCAAACATTTATTGGTGTATCGTATAAGAATCGTGCATTGATTGAGATGTTGGAGTATCGCATAACATTTATCCTCTGAGACGTTGGAGTATCACATAACATTCATTCGATGGAGTATAGAGTTACATGCATTCGTTGAGACGTTGGAGTATCGCGTAACATTTATTCACTGAGATGTTGGAGTATCGCGTTACATTTATTCACTGAGACGATGGAGTATCACGTGGGACGTTGGAGTATCGCGTAACATTTATGCACTGAGACATTGGAGTATCACGTGGCACGTTAGAGTATCGCGTGGCATTTATTCACTGAGACGTTGGAGTATCGCGTGACATTTATTTACCGAGACGTTGGAGTATTGCGTAACTTTTGTTCACTGAAACGTTGGAGTATCACATGGGATGTTGGAGTATCACGTAACATTTATTCGTTCATTGTATCCCGCCTGGAAACACAAGGGATTCGCGAGGGACAACATCTTGTTGTGTCAGCGAGACCGGCCGCGGGTGATGTCGCATTAACATTCATTTATTCATTCATTATATCGCACCTGGCAACACAAGGGTTCGTGAGGGACAGAACTTTGGTGTTTCAGCGAGACCGACTGTGGGCGATATCGCATTTACATTCATTCATTGGCGTATCGCATAGGCAGTGAGTTGGGATTGCTATACAGCGTGCCCTTGCTTGGTGTTAAGGTGGCCATCGGAAGGCCTGTGGCGATTATAGTAAGTATGCATGACCAATCAGAGGTCAACAGGTGATGAGTGCATTGCGAGAGCATTCGTGATATAGGTAATATCATATCATAGATTATTGCGTGAAAGCAGTTGATAAATACACCAGGAGAAGTAAAATAAGAGCTTACAAGCGTGGGGGGTTGCAGTAGTGCTGTAGAGGCGAGCTTGGGACCCCTGCCCTACTTAGGGTAGTATTGGAGATGCTGGGTGTTCCATGGGTGAGGGAGGGTGATGCCGTCTGTGCCCCTTAGGTAGAAGGTGGCAGGTATGACGGCCTCGACAATTTCGTACGGTCCTTCTTAGGTTGCTTTATGCCCTAGTGGGGTTGGCATATTTTCCTTCATTACCTAGTCCCCAACAGAAAGCTGGCGAGGTAGGACCTTGGCGTTGTAGTAGCGAGCGGCATGCTGTTTGTTGTTCATATTTCTGAGGTGGGCGCGCTCGCGACACTCTTCCAGGAGGTCCGAGTCGAGGTTCAACCCCTCTTAGTTGGTGAGTGGGTCCAAGCATGCCTATCTCTCACTGCGCACCTCCTGCTCGACGGGGATCACAGGCTCGGTGCCGAAGGATAAGCAGAAAGGGGACTCGCCATTTGTTTCGGTCGAGGTTGTTCGTATCGCCCATAGCACCTCGGGCAGTTTTTCAGCTCACAAGCCCTTGGCATTGTCGACCCTCTTTTTCAAGTTCTGCTTGATTATCTTGTTGACAGCTTCCACCTAGCCATTTGTCTGTGGGTGAGCGGGGGAGGCATATCGGATCTACATGCCGTATTGGCCGACGAATTCCCGGAGAGTATCATTATCGAACTTGGCACCGTTGTCTATGATAATGGTCTCGGGGATTCCAAAGCTGCAGTATATGTTCTTCCACAAGAAGTTAATGATCTTTGCAACTGTGATTGTGGCCAGGGCCTCGGCCTTGACCCATTTGGTGTTGTAGTCTACGGCGACGATGGCAAACTTGAGTTGCCCTGGGGCCGTTGGAAACTTGCCTATAAAGTTGAGGCCCCACTGGCAGTATGCCCAAGGGGCAATGATGATTGATAGTGGTACCGATGGAGCAAGGGGGGAGTTGGCGAATTGGTGGCATTTGAGGCAGGCGCTAGCTATGAGCTTTGCGTCTTGTTCAATGGTGGGCCAGTAATACCCTGTACGCAAAGCTTTGAATGCTAGATTCCTCCCTCCGGCATGATTGCGCAGACCCCGTGCAGTGACAGTAAGACCCGCTGTCCCTCATTGAGGGAGATGCACTTTAGTAGGGGGGAAAGACCTGCATTTCCTGTATAGTTTGCCCTCCCGTATCGTGTATAGCGTGGCTCATCTGTGGAGCATGGTAGCGATAATCTTGTCCTAGGGCTCGATGCCCTTGGAGAGGTAGTCCACGAATGGGTCCATCCACAAGGGGGGACTCTCGCTTTCGGTCAGGAATATCTCTGAGAATGGCTTATCGATGCTTGGCTTGTCTAAGGTTTCCACTTGAGTTAAGTACTGCTTACTCCCTGTACTTATAGGGTTTCATCGTTTCAGTCCCTGACCTTCGAATTTCACCTAAAAAGTCCATGAACTCCCAATTTCCTCCCAATTAGTCCCTGCCGTCAAGCATCCGTCAAAAACTCCGTTATGTTTTCCTAAAAAGTCTATTATAGCCTCAGTTACTTTAAAAAAAAAAATTATCTTCCTCTCTTTTTTTATTTTTTCTTTTTCTTCCGGCTCTCTTGCATCCTTCTATTCATCTCCTCATCAAGATGGTTCCAATCCATCGACCTTCAAGAGGTGAAATGAAACAAAATTAAATAAATAAAAGTGAAAGAAAAAATAAATTTAAAAAAAAAAAATAAGTGAGGGCATAATAGACATTTTTGACAACTTTAATAGAAAATTTTGACGGCAGGGACCAATTGGGAGGAAATTGAGAGTTCATGGACTTTTTAGGCGAAATTCGAAGGTCAGGGACTGAAACGATGAAACCCTATAAGTACAGGGAGTAAACAGTATTTAATCCTTTCCACTTTGAGGCTTCCTAAATTGGTTTCTGGGGGCGATGTCACCAATTTTGCGACGGCATCTACCTTGTTGTTTTGTGCTGGGGGATCAGGGCAATTGTATAGTTGGGGAGACATCGTTGGAGTAAAGTCTTGGTGAGAGCTTGGTAGTGGGATAGGTGCTGCTCCTTGGCGTGGAAATCGCCGCCGACTTGGTTGACGACAAGTTGGGAATCATTGGAGATTGTCAGCCTCGTGACACCTAATTCTTTGGCCAGTTGGATGCCGGCGATCAGTGCTTCATACTCGGATGTGTTGTTGGAGGCCTTGAACTTGAACTGTAGCGAGTACTCATATGCGTTCCCCTCCAGGTTAGTCAAGACCACGCCGGCAGCACTAAGTTTACTATTAGAGGATCCGTCCACGTGGAGAGTCCATGTGGGTATGGTGTGGGGTTTCGAGAAGGTCTTATCCGAGGGTGTGGTGTCTTCCAGGGGTATGAACTAGGCAATGAAGTCGGCGACAGCTTGTCCCTTGATGGCTGTACGTGGTGTGTAATGGATGTCGAACTCGCCAAGTTCAATGGACCATTTGACCAATCTTCCTGAAGACTCTGGCTTCTGAAGGACTTGCTTCAGGGTTGGTTGGTCAACACATGTATCGTGTGTGCTTGGAAATACTGTCGTAATCGCTGTGTGGCCGTGAGGAGTGCAAGGGCAAAATTTTCGATATCGGAGTACCTGGACTCTGCGTCATAGAATCCCTTGCCGGTGTAGCAGACTGGTAGCTCATTGTTGTCCTCTCGCCTGACCAAGGCAGCGCTGACCGCAGTGACTGACACAACGAGGTAGATGTATAGCATCTCTCCAGGAATTGGTCTCGAAAGGGTAGGTATTGATGCTAGGTAGTTTCGGAGACCCTTAAAAGCCTTGTCGTGCTCGGGGCCCCAATTGATTGTCTCGGTATAGTGAGTTTTAAGGAGCTTGAAGAATGGGGCACATTGGTCTGTTAGACGTGATATGAATTGGGCGAGAGCGTCGACCTTCCCAGTCAGGGATTGGACCTCATTCCTCGATTTCAGTGGTGCCATATGGAGAATTACCTGTACCTTCTCGGGATTGGCCTCATTGCCCCTTTCGCTGACCACAAAGCCCAAGAACTTTCCTCCCAGAACACCAAACACACATTTGTCCGGGTTGAGTCGCATGCTGTACTGGAGTAAGATATCGAAGACGATACCCAGGTTTTTAATGTGATCTTCAATGGTAATGCTTTTGACAAGCATGTTGTCCACATATACCTCCACGATCTTACCGATGTGATCTGCGAACATGGCGTTAACCAATCTCTGGTATGTGGCGCTGGCGTTCTTTAGACCGAATGGCATTACCTTGTAACAATACAGACCCTTATCGGTGGTGAAGGCTGTGTGTTCCTGATCGGAAGGTTCCATGGTGATTTGGTTGTAGCTAGAGAAGGCGTCCATAAAACTGAGGAGCTTGTGGCCTGCGGTGGAGTTGACTAACTGATTGATTCGTGGAAGGGGAAAGCTGTCTTGTGGGCAAGCCTTTGATCAAGTTCGTGTAGTCGAAACACATGCGCCATTTTCCGTTGGGCTTTTTTACCATCACAACATTAGAGCCATGTTGGGTAGGAGACTTCTCGGACGAACCCGATGTCTTGGAGTTTCTTGACCTCTGCCTGGATCGCTTTGTATTTGTCTTCAGTGAAGGCCCTCCTCTTTTGATGGACTGGGGGGACGGCGGGTGAGATGGTGAGTTTGTGGGTCAACAGCTCTGGAGAGATTCCCGGAATATCGGTGTATGACCATGCGAACACCTCCTGACGGGATTTGAGGAAGGCGATAAGCTCTGCCTGGAACTTTTGGTCCGTCTTTGACCCGATCTTAACTTTTCTTTCTGGGTGTGCATCGGAAATGGAGACCGATATCAATTCTTCCAGAGCATCTGGTCTCAGGTGCTTGTGCTTGAACTTATCATCTTTCCTCTTGCTGCCAGTATCGCGGTCCTCTGAAGCGTCGGGATCTTCCTTTGGATCGTCGGGTTTGTCAGATGGGGATGGTAGGTCTGAGGTTAAAAGGACCTCTCGCTTGCCGTGTCCTCTATCAATTGGCAAGGAGTTGCATTGTCAAGCGAGCTCTTGGTCGCCACTGATGGTGAGGATGCCACCCGGGGTGGTATTTTCATCATCAACATGTGCCCTGCTACGAAGCATTGGAGCCCCCATATAGCATCGCGCCCCAAGATGACAATGTAGGATGAGGGGCAGTCGACGATGATGAAATGTGCTGTCATGGTGGCGATAGTCCTACCGCCACCCAGTGTGATCCTCAAGTTATCGGATCCCAAGGGCTGTGTGATTTCACCTGCGAAGCTGATCAAGAGTGAGTTTCTTCCTATCTCGGTTCAGTCCTTCGTAACAGCTGCCGAACATGACGCTAATCGCTGCACCGCTATCGACCAAGACGCGGTGGAATCGATAGTGGTCGATGACCATGGTGATTAGGAGTGAGTCGTTGTGGTGCATCTGGTTGGTGTCCTCGTTGCGATGGAAGGCTATCAAGTTCCATTCGACCTGGGGGGTGTGGCAGCCGTGGCTTAGTCCTAATATCTCTTGGCCCGGAGGGCATTGGCCCTTCTAGGCCTGGTGGGTCTCTGACATTCGCGGGGCGCAGCCATGTATTGTTAGGATTTGGCCGTAGACTTCGATGGCGTTAGGACCCGTAGTAGGAGTGCAATATTGTGAGCGTTGGCCGCTCTGAAGGAGGTGCTTGATGGCGTTTTTCAGTGCCCAGCAGCTATTGGTGGGGTGGCCGGATTCCTCGTGATATGTGCAGTACTTACTGTTATCCCGTGGTTTGGATTGGCCGGCCTTGCGCTTTGGTGGGCGTGGAATGATGTCCCTGTGATTGTTCCATATGTCCTCATTAGAGGCAATCAGTGTGGTATAAATCTCATATCGGGGTGCCGCAATTCTCTGGTCGTCTCGATATCGGGTGCTGTCGTATGGTGCATCGCGATGTCGATTGCCGGAGTTGTATTTTGGCTTCTCAGAGCTCTTGCCGTACTGCTTGTCTATCCTACCACTATAGCCTTAGCGCTCCCGTGGGGTCCTGTAGTCTTGTTGGGCAGGTTTGTCTCTGCTGATGTCTTTGTTCCCGGTATTGGGATTGTTCACCTGAGGTACGGTTACCGGGTGCGCGTTGGTATCGCGGCCAAAGGTTTCGTACTTAGCCTGAGCGAAGGCTGTAGCGGCATCGAGGAGGTCATCATATGTGGCAGGGGGATTGGTGCTGATTTGCAACAAGAAGTATCCGGGTTGGAGTGCCTACTTAAACGCGGACGCTGCCAAGACAGGGTCGAGCAAGCGGCATTGAGTGGCCTGCTTCTGCCTCCGGCAGACAAAGTCTTACAATCGCTCGTTCAGCCGCTGCTTGAGCCTGAATAGGTCAGGAGTTGTGCGATATCAACTGTCAGACAAGATGAATCGTCGTAGGAACTTGTCTCCCAATTCTTGGAAACTATCAATAAAGTTGGTGGGTAGGTTGAGGAACCAGCGCAGGGCTTCGTCTGTCAAAGTTTCCTCAAACGCATGGCAGGCCATGGCGTCGATGTATCGGGTGCCATGGAGTATGGATTGGAAGACCTCCAGGTGGTGGTATGGGTCCCGGGTCCCGTTATACTTCTCGATCTTGAGAGGCTTGGCCTGAGGCGGTCGCTTTTCAGCCTCTATAAGGGAAGTGAAGGGTCCTATCTTACCCTGGAAATCAGCTCTGATCGGATGCCAACCGGCTGTGCTCTAGGAGCTTTCGTGCCTGTAAGGATGAGATGGCTTCGCTCATTTGGAGTAACAGCCGAGTGTTGGGATCGGGTGGAGGTAAGTTGGCGGTCTTAGTGGTGGTTGCACCCGAGGTGCCTGCCTTATCGACAATAGGTTGGGGGGTTGGTGCGGCGCTAAGATGACTTGGGAGGAGTGGGGAATTCAGGTAGATCACCTGTGGGTCCATGCTGGTGTTGCTGTGTGTGGGGCCGGTGAGGCTGCCTGATACAAGGTTTGAGGGCACAAACGGGCTAGCGAGGCCGGTGGCGGGATAGGGGTGAGGGTCGGTCCCGGTGTGGGGATACCGCCAATGGTCGGTATCGGGGTCTCCTGTTGATGGGCCCTGTCGTCATGCGGAACATGCCACTAGAGTGCTTTTCTTAAGGTGCGGTTCTGTTGGACATGTTTTCAACCTCTCGGCGGGCAGCCATGGCCGCTGTGCGCTCGGTCTTAACCTGTGCGCGTGTCTCCATGAGGTCGCACATTGCTATCTGTAGCGCCATGGTTGGGTCGGTGGTTACAATTGACCTCGGCTCGGTGTTCGGGCTCTGGAACTCGAGAGTTCGCTAAACCTTTTGAGTCATGGTCTCGTGATGCGGATCATCGCTGCTGGTAGCGAGGTCGCTGGTAGCCATTGATGTGTGTCCTGTCACAAGGAGCGAGGGGAATCCTTCTAGCTCCAAATATTTCAGTGGTCTCGAGAGCAGTCTGGCCCAGCTAAACACGGGTTGTACCGGTTTGCTACTATCGCTATCGATCTCGATTATCTGCAAAACAGACAAAGGTCAGAGGGAAGACCGAGTGTGCCGGCCTTCAACGCTCCGATGCCTAAGTCAGTATCAAGTTAGATAATGATAGTGGAAAGCGATAGTAAACAGTTACCTCTTAGAGTTGTTGGAGATGTCCTTAATATATATAGCAGGTTTGTGGGAGCTTGGTTCCATTTATTTCGGTGTGGGACACTTGGGATTCCGATATCATCCGAAAGGTATCGGAACCCCTCACTTTGGGAGCTTATCTCGCTAGTGTATAGGCAATACGATTCTTGTGCATCCGATACTTGTGCCTAGGAGGTATGTGTATTCCAACACTAGGATCTGCTTGGACTTCACTCCTAAGCTGACACGTCATTTATAAGAGATCCAATGGCCAGAAGTGAAAGGTCTTCAAAACAGACCATATACCACACATAGGATCTCTCTCTCTCTATCTCTCTCTCCACGCCTTCTATAACAGAACAACAGAAGACCCAACTCCATCTCCGATCAATTCCTTCTCTGACTCAAAGTGAATTAGAGCCGAAATTGGACTCAGGTACCTTCTTTTATTTCGTTAATAAAACAACAAAACATGACTGAGATTGTCGGTCTCAAGCATCTTGATTTATCGAAATCTATGGCCGTGTCAAAGATCCAAATTCCTCAATGTCATATATTTGATGAAGCCATTTCTGATATGGGCTTTTGCAGCTGCATCTGGAACATGGTAGATAATGGAGAAAGCCAGAAAGGAGAGCGTGAGAATTGGGTTGTCAAAGGCTGATTTGGTGTGGTTGGTGTAAGATTTGTGTTTTGGAGTTTGTTAATTGTCTTCCATTGGATCTCTTATAAATGACGTGTCAGCTTGGGAGTGAAGTCCAAGCAGATCCTAGCACTGCTTGTTATAGCAGAGAAGTCGAGTCCAATTCCTTTTCCCACCGTAACATTCCAGTCAACCAAACGGGGCCTTACAGTCAAGGTCTCAAGTCTTCTATTGATGCCAATAGTTTGATTTATCTAGAAATTAATATTGACATTGAAATAGACAAGTTCCTTGCACTATGGTAGCCGTGTTTGACAGATTCAACTTTAGGCAATTCATAAATGGACATATCCTCTAAAGTCATCTCTCGTACGTTCGTTTACTAAACGTAGCATTCACTTATGCCCCATATATTAATATTGAGTTTTTCTATTAGGACATTCAAATTTTCTCATTTGATCTCTGTTGGTTTTGAATTATCAAATTACTTATCTATCTTAATATAAACTTATGATTATGGACAACAAATCTATCGCAAAAATTATTTCCCTACACCTCCTAATTTATAAATGACATAAACCCTATTTTCATGTCTTCATCTAATTAATGCAATGATCACTTACTAAATTAAATATGCTAAACATGTACTTGAAAGTTTAACTAAAAAAAAAATATAGAAAGAGTAGTTTTTACTGAATAAAATACTCGATTTCAACATTCTCATTTTATAGAACACTGATTAGTTAGGAATGCAATCGAAGTGGTGTTAGCTCAGTGGTTAGAGTGCCCACTACCTAAGATCGAGGTCATGAGTTTGCGTCACCATAGGGGTAGGAGTGAAATCCTTTGATCCTTTTTTAAAATAAAAAAAAAAATTAAAAAACCCATGAAGAACTATACTAAGTTACTAACATTTATCCGCATGAGAAATTTGCATTTTGACTCATGCCCTATGCACATAAGAGAAAAAAAAAACCTTGAATGCCTCAAGAATTTTGCATTAGGAATACCTTGAACTGTGTTTGCAAGGAATTAATAATTTTGTATCAGAAATTTAGAAAGTAATAGTCACAGAGGTTCAACAAAAATGCAGGTACGGCCAAAAAAAAGAAGAAGGAACATTTGTAAAGAAAAATTAATGAATGGAGTTATGATAAGTAAATCCACCTCAAGTTTCTATATATTATAAAGTTTCTATTGGAGGTTCCAATAAAAACTCTCATTAAGATTTGTATAATTGTATGACAGTATGAGAGTGATTTTGGAAGAACAATTCTTAGGTTCACCCCTAGGGTGAACGAGCATATTCACCCCCATTGTCGATTAAAATACTTTTACTTAATAAATTCATAATCCAACAGTCCATATCTGAAATAAGCCTTTAAAGATCATCTCTGTAAAAAATCAATCGAATCAGAAATTGTTTAATTATCTAATCGAATCAAACAAATGGATGATTCTGACAACACTTACTACTATTATGATGAACCGTTCATGTATTTCATAGACACGAATAACTAAAAGGTCTTCAATTTGATTGGTTTTTTACAGAGCTAATCTTTGTGTTTCGTTATACAACATGAATGGTCAGATTAGAAAATTATAACGTTATTATGCCTTAATCGCAATAGAGGGTGAATATGCTCATTCACTCAAGGAGTGAACCTAAGAATTGTTCACTTGAATAATTCTTAGGTTCACCCCTAGGGTGAACGAGCATGTTCACCCCCATTATCGATTAACATACTTTTACTTAATAAATTCATAATCCAACAGTCCATATCTCAAATAAGCCTTTAAAAACCATCTTTGTAAAAAAATCAATCGAATCAGAAATCGTTTAATTATCTAATCGAATCAAACAAATGGATGGAATCCCAAATGATAATGATTCAAATTAGAAACTTGTAGAATTTGGCGTGAACAAACCAGACTGCTTTTTGGAATTACCAAATCAATTAGAAGCACTTCCGAGAGAAGCACTGCAGAGATGTTCCGGTCAGACTTCATTTAGCTAAAAAAAGTACTACCAACTAGGGTTGGGTGTTTAAGCCCGAAAACCCGCAAACCCGGACCGGCCTGTCAAAACACGACCTGTTCGGGCCGGGCCCTATTTTTTTTATCGCCAAAACGGTTCGGGCCGGGCTTGCATTTTCACAGTTACGGTTCGGGCTGGGCCCTGCCTTTCAAAGTAGCAAAAGCCCGTTTAGGCCCGTCTTAGTTAAAAGAGACAGATGTCCATGTATTATTGGACTTAATATAAGGCTAAAAATGTCTACCATAGGATCTACACTCAATTGTTTCTCACTCAAATTCCTAACCCTTGTCCTAAATGTTTAGTCGTTTAAACCTAATTGATTCTCAGCCATTTCTCCGCCTCCTTCAGTCGCCTTCCCAAACCCGATCTGAAGTTCTGAACCCAGTGCCGCTTTGACCAATCTCTTGGGGAAAAGAATCATCTTTGGCCACTGGAACGTCACCGACGTCTGCAACGGCCTCCTCGGCTGCTTCGCTACCATCACCGCACTGCGAGACGCTGAGAGCTCGAACTGATAATCAAATAGTCTGATTGCTTCCGAAACCCGATCTGAACCCAGAGCCAAAACCCTATCTGAACCTAGAGCCGAAACCCGAGAGTAGAAAGGCCGCCGTCATCCGTCAGTCAGTGCTTCTGAAACCCTATCTGAACCCAGAGCCTCCGCCTCCGCCTCCGCAATATCCACCAACGCTGTGAGTTTCTTTCTCTTAGTTTCTTTGATTCTTTCTCTTAATCTCTTTATATTTCTGTTCATATGTTGTGATATTTTGTTACAGTGAGTTGTTTGATTTTGGAGGTGTCTGAAAACGGAGTTGTGATTGTGGCTTAAGAAGCTATGAAGGTGTTCTTCTTCGAATTGGTGGCTCTGGAAGTGTCTGATGGAGTTCTAATTGTGGCTTAAGAAGCTAGAACTGATGTCAAGTTTGATCTGTCTTCACTTTATTTTTAACTTATGCTTCAGTTTTGATCTGTCTTCATCACGCTATTGAATCACTTGTTCATAATTTTTGTATATTGGCTGGTGTAGGGAAAATCGTCATTGCCAATTGATGGCTGCCTTTGCTGAATTGCTTAGAATACTGGAAAAAAAAAAAACTGCTGAATTGCTCCTTCCAATTTCGACTTTCTATTTCAATTGCAGATTGTTCTTGACTTCTTCAGTTCTTGTATTTGAATTTGGATAATGAACTCTACATATTCGGATATTTGAATGTGTAGGTTGAACTTTGGATATGGATAGTGTTTTGAACTTCAACATGTTGAAATGAAAGGAATTTGCATCATATATGTGTGGACAGGTAGCAAAGAATGAATCAATGAAAGTATAAAACTGTTTTTTGGGCCCGAAAGCCTGGAAACTCGGCCCGAATAAAAACAGGCCGGTCCCAGGCAGGTCCCTGTAGGTGCCATAACGGGCTTTAGGCCCGAACTGTATAAAACGGGCCTGGTCCAGGCCCAGTGAAATTTTTGTTGAACCTGGCCCGTGCCCAGCCCTACGTACCAACTGTTTTTCAACCAAAAAAAAATAAAACACTACTAACAAAAGTGATACCAAGCAAAAGCACTTCAATACTCCCAAATAGACCGAATTCTAAGATATATTCTGGTGTAACTAAGAGATTTCTGGTATTATATGTGCGACCGCAATTCAAAATATATTGAATACTACAAATCTATGCATGAAATTTATTCAATAATTATAAGCAGTTTCTTAGTATGTGCTTACAGACAATACATCACTATAACAATCTTATTCTGTTAACACCTGAGCATGACTGGTTGCTCTTGCTGGCACATGAATTCTCATTCAACTCGAAGATGAAGTAGAGGCAAAAGGATTAGGAGGCATGGTCAGATTGTCACCTTCCGTTTCCAACATTTGAACTATTGTTTTCATGGAAGGACGGTCTATTGGATGCCATTGGATGCACCAAAGACCCACAACCGCAAGTTTCTTAGCAATTTCAACATTTCCTTCGTCTCCAATATGGATGCGAAGGTCGTTCCCTTGTTCTAAGAGGTTATAGATCCATTCTGGGAAGTAGACCTGGCTGGTGGAGTCTTCCATAACTTTAAAGTTCTTTCTGCCCCCTACCATTTCAAGAAGCAATGTTCCAAAACTATAGACATCTGCCTTATATGACACCTTACCGAAGTTCCTAGAGAAGACTTCTGGTGCAATGTAGCCCATGGTTCCCCTCGCTGCAGTCATGGATACCGTGCTTTGATCCTTAGAGCACAACTTGGCTAAACCAAAATCGGAAACTTTTGGAGTGAAATCATGGTCTAGCAACACATTATGGGGTTTGATGTCAAAGTGGAGGATTTGTTGTTCACAACCTTGGTGAATATATTCAATTCCTTTGGCTATACCTAAAGCAATATGTTGCAACTTATCCCAACCAAGGAACGAACTCTCATTATCTGCTGATGATAAGAAATTCTGGAGTGGACCGTTTGGTAAGAATTCATAAACAAGAGCTCGTATAAAGCCATCAGCACAGTAACCAACCAAGCGTACCACATTGACATGGTGGATTTGACTCATTGTGCCCACTTCATTAATAAAATCTTCCCCTTTCTCATTTGAATTGTTGAGGATTTTCACAGCAACAAGTAATTCAGAGGAAAGTTTACCTTTAAAGACAGTTCCATAGGCCCCTTGTCCCAGCTTCTCCTTGAACTGATCCGTTATCCTCTTAATATCTGCATAAGAATATCTGCTTAGCTTAAGAGCTCTGTAGTCATCCAAAAATCTTTTAATTCTCAGCTGATTTTCTTGTCTTTTAGTGCAAAAGGGATAGCAGATTATTGCTCCAGTCGATATAAGAATATGAGTAACTACGATAAAAATTCCGATACATACTATGACTTGACCTGCAAAATATCATCTTCTGTGTAAGAACTAAAACATTCTAGCTAAAAACACAATACACCAATTGAGAGAGAAAAAGAGGAAAAAGAACTTCTGGATTCTCACCTAATGTAATTGAAAATTCAAATCGTTTCTTCCCTGTAAAATTTGTTTAGGGTGAATAAGGACTTTGGATGTTAAAGAAATGAACCAGAATTATCCATATATCATTGATGTGTGAAGCATAAATGATACCTGCTCTGGCTTTGCGTCTATCCAAGCATTGAGTTTGAGGATCTGTCTGATTTGTGAATCGACATAGCTCGCCCTTTTCTTTACAATGTTTACAAGATGGTATGGACCAGTAGAGAGACACACGTGAATATATATCGTCAAATATATAATCATCTGTGTATGCAAGAGAATCTATGTAGTCATGCACCTTGGTACAAGACACCAGGGGAATGTTATCAATAGAACAACAACCTGTCCTAAAAGCAAAAATTTGGTTGCCTGGATTACCATGGCAAGGGCTCAATCTTGCCAGACAACGAGAATTGTACTTGTAGGGATATGCTGTAATATATTGATCTCTCATAGTTGATGGTGGGCAACTGAACAAGCTTGCGTTGCCTACATATTTGAAGGTAGAAGAAGAACCAAGGTCGAAAATGTCTCCGTCCAAGCAATCAGGTGCAAGTTCTGCTTCAATTGTCTGTGATTTGTAGTTAATCTCTGTAACAAAGAGCTTAGATGATGATGGCAACTGAAGTAGTGTCTGGCTGTCGTTGATGCATTCAAGATCAAAGCCCGGGGAACCACATTGGACCGGTTGCCTACCTTTCAGTCGAAATGGGAACCGGATAGCTGGGCCATCGCTGCTACATCTTATTTCT
This sequence comes from Rosa x damascena, assembly GCA_001662545.1. Classification (NCBI taxonomy): domain Eukaryota; kingdom Viridiplantae; phylum Streptophyta; class Magnoliopsida; order Rosales; family Rosaceae; genus Rosa; species Rosa x damascena. The sequence continues at coordinate 92,024 of LYNE01000242.1, forward strand.
GGGCAATTTTCACGACCTACTCCTCCACCATGCACAACATCTACATCTACAAATATCAGGAGCAACCAGAAGAAGAAACTCATAGTTAGAAGCATTTCCAAAGATGAAACTGATTACTAGCTAGCTTCCTTCTTTGTCTGAAACTCAATAGTACAGTTAGGACTTTTATGGAAGATATGGGCCCTACTCACCTTCGCAGAAATCATGCATGCATACAGATATCAAGTGGCTCAGTATTGACTTGACTAGCACATCCCAATCAGTCATCACTAGATATTTTTCTTCTTTCCAAATACCAATATATAGGCTCTTAATTAATAACATTCTCGTTCTTGTTCTCCTTCCCCTTCTTTATGATCATGTTTAGAACAGCAAGTCTTCTATTTTCTGTTCACACAGTTTCTCTTCTTTTTCTTCCGCTTTCAAGTCGTTCGCAAACTTCCGGGGCCACTTCCGAATGTACTTCTTCTTGTGGCAACATTAAGATAAGCTCTCCATTTCGTTTACAAGGAGATCCTGGACACTGCGGCGACAAGAGCTATGAATTATCTTGTGAGGCAGACCGTACCAGTCAATCTCATCACGCCGTATTATACTTGTTTTCAGGAAAATATTACGTACAGGCAATCAATTACAATAAGTACACGATCCGACTCGTGGATGCTGGTGTTCACAAGACCAGGGACAACTACTTCTCCAACCCAGTTTACCCTTTAGCCGTCTTCAACTTTAGTTCTTATTTTACTCCTTACAGCTTACACTACTCACATTTTAATCCGCCAGATAAGAGATATGAGCAAGATGAGAAGTACCTAACAGTGCCTCTAATTTTCCTGAGCTGCACAAATCAAAAGAACTATTCCGATCTCTTTGTTGAAGCAGCTCCATGCATCAAGAGTACCGGCATCCAATCTTCCTCTGATCCATCCCTGTCAACAGTGTATTCTTATTTCATGCTTGGGCGCTTGAATGATTATGGCCACCCAGAAGTCTTGAGTCCGGCTGATTGGGGGTTGTCCTGCAAAATAACACTCATGGCTCTTGTGTCCCCCCCTCCCACTCCCATTGACAAGTACAGCAAGACGTGTCAAGGCATATATAAACAATTAGCATATGGCTTTGAACTCTCCTGGCTTGGCTATGGATGTGCAAATACAAAATGCGGACCAGATGAAAGCTGTGCGTTGAACATAAACATAACTGGATTAGAGTGCCGTTCTTATAGGTAAACAATTGCCAAACTTGAAATTCTGCAAGAAAGTCCATTCACTAAATAGTCGTTGGCGGGACAATTTTATTATACTGTTGGATCGAAGTTTACAGTTTAAATAAATGTTTGTCAGAAAATTAATTACTGTTGTCCTTCGCACAATGAAGTTAATTAATTTGCCTTCTATAAATGAAATTATTTGCTATTACATATAGAAGTGAAGCAAAGATTAATTTTTATTTTATTTTTTTCAACAATTAATCAAGAAAGAAACTAGCTAAATTTTTTAATACAGCTTGGTTTTCTCTCTTTCCTTCGTCCCTGGTTTTTTCTCCTCCGCAGGTTTGAAAGTCGGCGGTGCTTTCCCCACCCTCCATGTGTGGTTTTTGCTTGGGCTTGTCCCAAATCTTAGGTTTTATGCCTCTTTTTTTTTAATTTCTTTCCTGTTTTCTTGTTTTCTTCTTCAAAACGAAGGGATTGTTCCCTTTTGGTGTTTTCTTTGATGTACCCTTTTCAGCCCCAATTTTCCTATTACCAGATCTAGTTTTTCTCTCAGATCCGTTTCATTCCTTGGGTTATCGCTGAAAACAGCGATTTTCTCCGTTCTGGAGGTGATCTGCGATTTCGTATTTTTTTGTATCTTGCACTAAGCTCTTTGGGTGTTCCATCGGGACAGTGACCGGCAACCCTTAAGTTTACCGGATATGGCTTGGAAATGTTTCGTTCAAGTTTCTGCAACTTCATCGCGGTGTTTCTTTGGGCCTTGCGGTGTTTCTTTCCTTTTGTTTGTTGGATGGCCCTTTTTTTTGGGTTACAAGTTCTCAGTTTCTTTGCAAAAGAAAATAAATAAAAAAAGATTGCAAATTAAGGAACAACTATGTATAATATATGCAAACAAAGCTGCATGATTTGGAGAATACTAACACATGCTCAGATCTAGACTTCCTAATGAACAGCTGTTTAGATTTTTCTCTTAAACTGTCATAATAAAATAAAACAAATGCTGTATTAAATGTACTGAAGATGGTTATGCTTATATTGAACTATAATTTTTGACAAATTATGTAAGCTAATGTCATTGCTTTCTTGTGTAATGATGACAGTCGGTTCATGAAGATCATAAGATTCATCACATCAAGAATCCTATACCTCTGTGAGTATAGTGGCTTATAATATAAACTTTTGTCAAACTTTATTTCCACTTATCTCTATCTAACTACCATAGTCATTGCATGATGAATTTTTTCACATCTATTGCAGTGCCATCTCTATCTAACTACCGTTATTATCATTTCGACATGGATTACCAGCTGCTTCTGGTCTCTGTGGTCATTTACAGCGGTAAGAGTCTCTTGTAGATCACCAAAAAGCTTAGTTAGTAATTTTGTATATTATATGTGAATAAAATACTTCCGTATTTTGTATTTTATTTTTAAAAGAGACTCGTTAAATTTTCAGTACTTTTGAAGCCAAAAGTATTATATAAGTACTATACACAATTTTTACCTTTTCTTCCACATTTTACACATATTATTGAACAAAAATGGATATAAATTAATATTTTTAATTATTTAATTAATTAAAAATATTTTGCCGAACTTTTCAACAAACTATTTGATAAAATGTCCGAATTATACACGTACGTATTTTTCGTGTACTATACATGTTTCGTTTTTTTTCTTACTATGCTAAAAAGTAAACACATGAAAAATTAAGTATTCAATTTTCGTGAACCAATTAATAAAAATTGATGATTCTATGACAATGGATTGGAAGAGGAATAATATTTACCAAGGAAGATGTTAATAATGTTGCAGCAATCACTAAATATCCTTCTCATGGATTACATTTTCTGCACCACACAGGAGTGTTCCAAGTAGTGAAACTATCATTTGGCCTTCCATTTATAACTGCATTACTAATATACAAATGGCGAAGGAGGCACTTCTCAATGTATGACAATATAGAAGACTTTCTGCAGAGTGACAATAATCTCATGCCAGTAAGGTACTCTTACTCAGAAATCAAAAAGATGGCTAGCGGATTCAAGGATAAATTGGGTGAAGGAGGCTTTGGCACCGTGTACAAGGCAAAACTCCGCAGTGGTCGCCTTGTGGCCATCAAGATTTTGAGTGAGTCCAAAACTAATGGGCAAGATTTTATCAATGAGGTTGCTACTATCGGAAGGATTCGCCATGTTAACGTGGTGCGACTTATAGGCTTCTGTGTTGATCATTCAAATCGTGCACTTATCTATGATTTCATGTCAAATGGCTCTCTTGACAAGTACATTTTTTCTCAGCAAGGTGCCATCTCCTTAAGCTGTGAGAAAATATTTGAGATTGCAGTTGGAGTGGCTCGTGGAATCCAGTATCTCCATCAAGGATGTAACATGCGAATTTTGCATTTTGACCTCAAGCCTCACAACATTCTTCTTGACGAGAATTTTACTGCCAAGATTTCTGATTTTGGATTAGCAAGGCTATACCCATTGGATAACAGCATTGTGTCTTTGACTGCAGCAAGAGGAACCATAGGATATATGGCTCCAGAGTTATTCTACAAAAACATTGGAGGTGTATCATACAAAGCAGATGTGTATAGTTTTGGTATGTTAATGTTGGAAATGGCTGGTAGAAGGAAGAACTTGAATGCAGCCATAGATCATTCAAGCGAATTTAGCCAAATCTACTTTCCTACATGGGTTTCTGATCAATTGAATCAAGGGAAGGAGATCGAAATAGGAGATGCCACTGAAGATGAAATGAAAATCATTAAGAAGATGATCATAGTGGCATTGTGGTGCATACAAATGAAGCCTATTGAACGCCCTTCAATGAGCAAAGTAGTTCAAATGCTTGAAGGAGAAATTGAGAGCCTCCAAATACCTCCAAAGCCTTACTTATATCCACAGCAAATAACTGTAGATGATGTTGAGGATAATTTAAGTGCTACACATCCATCAAGAATGACAGAATCTACAGAGATCAATTTGAGTGCAGATGCAAATTAAGTGAATTTATATCTGTCAATATGTGGGGCCATGAAACTTCTCTATAAATCGATAGCATAAAAATATTTTTAGTTTGTTTTAATGAATGAATACAACTAAATATAACTTTGATTGCTGTCTTGATATGCAAATATAATGTCTCAAAGTAAGAGAAATAAGACTTATTTGGTTCATTTCTTTGTGAACTATGATAGTTTCAACTTTCAACACAATTTGCCATTTCTTGATATGCTTGAAAATGGGTTCACCTGAAGGAGTAATACTTTGGTAATTTTGGTTTGGAGATCCAATTACAGGGAAGTGGTGATTTTGACTAAGCTCGTAACTTCGTAAGTTACTAAGTTTAGTATTAGAATCAATTCCTCATAAGATTTCCTTTGAGGTATCAAAATAGCAATGGTGTTTTAAGTTTTATTGCCATACGGCTGTCCTAAGCCTTTCGATGCCCTCCAATACCTATCTTGCAAAGATTCACAAGCAGATAACTGTATCTAATTCCAGCCGAAGTCATGGAAACTTAACATTGGAAACACAAAGAAACATACCTGGCACTGTAATTGCTTTGAAAGAGCAGTTCTACTTGCGGCAATCAACATTGGCTTATGACCATCCAAGACTCCAAAGTCTAGTTCAACAGTCTGCTTCTGATTTTTCTCCTTTTCTGCAATAGATCGAAATATAGTGAACATGAAAGCATATAGGTAAAAACTGGAAAAACAAGGTAACAATAAACTAAAGAGTGATTGCTTTTCACAAACCCATTCCATTTCCACAATTTTGGGCAGAAGGAATAGGATAGCAAACTTGGGGTCTTCTCATTTACCGCTGATGTTAGAGTTCTCATTTATCAAGAATGGGGATGAACTCGGGTATGGTCTTGTCACCCAATTATCAGGATCACATTCGTCTTTTCCCTCACTTTTCAATAATAAAAACTAAGTTAATTGATATCAGAAAAATGGTCCTCAGACTGATACCGAGACTACAAAATTGATCAATTACGTACTCAAGCTTAAAGGAATGTTCTCCCTTACGTTTTATTTATCTGTTAAACTGTGATTCCTCGCAATTGGGCAACACAAATTGATGCAGAACGGACGGCAATCCAATTTAAAGAGCAGTTTGATCGTACAAAAGGAGGAAAATGAAAAGTTACTAGTAGCCACGCCATAGCTTGGTGTCCAATTGGAGCCTGCCATAGCTTTCCGGAAAGGGAATCACGTCACGAACAAAACTCGTTTCTATGCCACAATGTGTGGGGGTTTTTGGGGCTTTCGGGGTCATTTAGGGCCTCAAAACTGCAATTTACTGTTTTTTAGCAATTTCGGTTTCCTAGTTTTTTTTTGGTTTGTTTTATATTTACCCTTGGGCTTTCGGGTTTCATTGTTAGTCGCCCTAGGGTTTCTTTTCTCATATATAAGCAACCTTTAACGGCTGCAGAATTATCTTTTATCATATTATCAATCAAATTGAGATTATTCTCTTTTATCTCTAGTGGACTCCAGAACCTTTGTTTTAGGTTTATTGTTTGTAAACCTAGGTGATCTTTTCCGACTGCGTCACAGATTGTTCTTGTGGGTGCTGTTGGGTTACCACATTGCCAGAGAACTGCTCGAAGCGTTCAATTACCCATTGCACACAGCACAAAAGAGACAGCTTAGATCCGTTGGAGCTTGCAGATAGTCCACCCAAAATATTTTGTGGTTAAAGAGCTTGAGAATGAGAGATACCATGTTCTCAAAGTTTGGCATCTTCACGCAGACCATTGTAGGAACCTTTTCATATACTCTGAGTACATTCACCAGATGTCCATTTTGAAAGAATAAGATCAGCATTTAACTGGTTCATGAGTGTCAAAGGGTCCCTTTGCTAAGTAAACCCTGCTTATGCCCGTCTCTAATAAGAGGGCAATGAACAGTTTATGTATGAGCCTTTACGGAATGGTAGATCATCAATAATTCATTTCATGCTCTAGTCCAAGATTAGCAAGGGCGTCTACCACTCAATTCTCTGGATTGACTATCTCAAAAGTTCTATCTCTTTGTTTCAAGTCTACGGGAATTGGTAGTTGTAAACAGGTCACTTTTAAGTGAAAATCTTTAACAAATGGCGAAACGGCAAGGAAACCAGCCAAGAAAAACAATCTATGCTTCTTGCCACAGCAGCATAGAGGTGATCGATATTAGTTTAGTTGAGTGCTCATCTTTCTTCTTGTATACATAAATACTAGACTCCAAACACACTCTATGAGTGTGGATAATTATATGGGAAGTTATTCCACAGAATGTGGAGAAAATTGCAGCACATATTTTGTTTTTGATTTGTTAAATTTATTTTGTTTTTCTTTTATTTGTGAACTGACCATTTTGTCTTTCTCAAATATTTTAGTTCAAATGTTTTGTAATATTTGAGGGATATTTTAGTAAAATTTTTCTGTTTTGGTTGACAAACTCTGTTATCTTAATAATAGTATATATACATAAATATACACGTATAGCTTTGTTTTTTTTTTTTTGTAATTAAGTCAATCTCATCCTAAGAAAAACTACCCTGGTTGGACAGTGTAATAACCAAGCCAAAACGAGTCAAACATAGAAGTTCATACATGTATTTCCGCTTACTGGTTGAATAGCTATGTATCTAATTTCTACTATCCAGACTCCATTACAGACTGACCCTTCCAGTTTCCACCATTAGCACCCCCAGTGAGTTGTCAAACTCGACACAACATTGAATCCATACTTGAATTTAGATGCCGCTCGCAATCAGCAATTAACAGGCAACACTAATCATTGACACAAATGAAGGTTAGGCAAGGCCAAATGGCTCATTAAGCAAATAGATGAGATTTAGCTTGATGAGGATTTCTAGGATACTTATGTAATACTAGCTACTCTCTTGGTTAAAAGGATTTACCCTGCACCCTACACCATACATTCTAGGGAGAGGATCCTCTACTGAGCAACTTAATGACCTGAGCTACCTGAGCTTTCTACGAGATGACGACACATGTAAAAACATCATCTAACGGTTTACATAGTGCCACATTGACTCTTCCAACTCTTCTGTCTTTCTAACCCATAGAACCACTGCCATTAGAACCATTGGTGAAACCATAACCATTGGCAGAACCACTGTCATCACCAGATTCCGACTTCGCATTCAATTCGAAATCGTTGTTCATTATAGAGATCTCAATCACAACCAAGTAGTATAGAAGATTCTCTCTCCTTGACATTGTTTCGCAGATCATACTCTCTCTATTATCCAAAACCTAGTTTCGCAGGTACTCTCTCTCTCTCTCTGTTAAGTTTTTTTGACTTGTTCTTATGAGTTTTGGTGGTTGCAAATTTCCTTCTGGGATTGGTTGCGATTGAATTGATGGGATTCAATTTCTGGGGACGAAATTGCTTATGCATCATTATGTTTTGTTTTTGCAAGAGAAGAGTTGCAGGCTTAAGTTTTGTTTTTATAAGAAACGGAAAGGGCAATTGTGTGGTGCAGGCTTCTGTACAGTTTTTGTAAAAAATGGAGAAGGGAATTGTGCAGTGGCTTCTGTATAGTTTTTGTAAGAAATGGATAAGGCAATTCTGCAGCTCACTATTTTGTTTTTTTAAGAGAGGGCAACTGTGCAGCCTTGTACTTGCTATTGACAACTATTATTCATTCTGTTACCAATTTCTGGGTTACATATATAGAAGGGAAAATTTCACAAACAGTACACCAAGTAACGGCCACTGATAATTCTTATACATAAAGTTCCAAACCAAACATTTCGGTACATGAAATCTGAAACTCGACCCACTATCAGTACACGACGTCAATGATGCCGTTAATTTGACACCAAAATGTCCATTATGCCCTTCATTATTATCATTTTTTTTAAATAATTTTTTTTTTCTGTTCTGAATGAATTGGGCTCTGACCCTGACGCCACTGAACTTGACTCCACCGAACCGAGAGAGAAACTCGACCGAAGTGACACCGTCTGGCCACCGATCGACGTCTCACGACCACCGATCTCTTTCTCTCGTCGTCGCCGTCACACCTGTGGTCTTTGATAGCCCATGCACAGGACGCGGAGGGAGAATCAACAGTGAGAGTGTCTGACTATTCCGGCGAATTCCATCGATTTTTGGCCACCTTCTGGATCGCATTCGGTATGGAAATTCCTCCTCTCGTCTTCCTCTACCCTTCTGTGCAATTAGTTTTCAAATTGGATTGAGTTTTGATGGTTTCTGTTTCTGGGTAGCTACGGCTCCGTCGCGGTTCCTCAAAGTTGACAGCTTTCCGAGCTCTTTCTGGCTTCGTTCTGGCTTGGTTACATCTATAGGAGGAGGCTGACCACAATTGGAGTAGGAAGCTTCAAAGATTACTGGGTTTTGGACGTTGAGGCCTGTGTACCAGTTCATCTTCGGCAGTGGAGCTAGGAAACTGGGTTTGGATCATCAAGCTTGTTCTGGGAATGAATTGAGCTTTCGCCGCTTTGGCTTAATTTTGAGGGAAATTTGGAGATTGGGGATTGAGATTTCTTAGCCATGTTGGGTTGGAAGATGGAGAAGGGAAGCTGCTTTTCCCTTTTCTGAGAACTAAGAAGAGAGAGTGACAAGACCCGCGCTGGATTTCACCCTGAAATCAAAGGTGGCCCTACGGGACCCACCTTAGAGATATCTCTATGGAGAATTGGCCGAATCACCCCTAAAGTGGACTACCCAAAATATTAACTCACAATATATCAGAGCCAAACGAAGAAGTGCGGAAGTTATTCATCAACTATGCCTAGAACCACGTACGCCCGACCTCAACTAATAACGCCTGCACACTGGGCATTAGAAACATAAAGGCCCAGGGGAAAGTAGACAAAAAACGTTAGCGTGAGTGGACAAAATAAACAATTTAAAAGAAAAAGGATTTCATACTTTCCCACATTTATTTCATTAAAAATCGATGCAAGCAACAATTAGAAAAACATATTTAGCTTTAAATCCAAGAATTCCAAAACGATAAATCGACTAACCTCGCTAGTCACAACATTCGAAAACTATATCGTAAAACCGAAATCTCGTTTCTCAAGAAGATAAGACCAGCCACGCTGGCTACAGAGAAAATCAGACTAGCCCCGCTAGTCAAGCAACTATAAGATATGGGGAAGAAGTATCACCATACGAAAGAAGGGAGCCTCCCAGGCTCGGGTCGGAGTGTCCCACACTCTAGAGCATCCCATGCTCTGCTCTTACTCACCCACGAACATATAGTAAGCAGGGAGGAGTACTAATAGGCTAGCTAGCAATAAATATGACGACCCAGGTATGGTGGGTTAAAATCATACAAAAATCAAAAATCAGTAAGGCTTCCCCATAAGTCCCGCGAATAAAGAAAACACGGGTACGATTCCCAACCGTACCCGGAAATTCTAGTAGAAAGTCACATAAATCGACAGCGTGTCCCACACACTAAAAGAATAATTAGATCATCAACAAGGCATCCCCAATGCCAAAACCGAAAGTCGATAGATAAATAAGAAATAACTTCATCGAAATCCCATTTCAAAAATCTTTCCAGAAATCTCAAAACAACGAATAGAAATATAATTAATCCCGGAAATCACCTCGGAAAATTACTTCAACGAAATTTCACAATTGAGCATAACAACTTCAATTCGAAAATCCAATTGACAAAGTAATAAAAATATTTAAATCCATTTGATATGCTCGATAAATTAAAATAATGATTTAAGTCACTAATTCATTTCCCAAATCAAATCAAGTCAAATCAACAATTGCATGCATCCATATTTAAAAACAAAGGTCCACTCACAGTACTATTGGGCGACCACGTAGACGAGTTCCTTCATCTAGCCGTAGCTCGCAACATTGCCTTGTACACAATTATATTTCCGTAAACGGCAATCCGATAAAATAAATACGAACCTAAACGAAACCTCGAAAATCCCTATCTCCATTACTTCTCAAATTCAATCCAATCACACCCACAACACCAATTCCTCAATTTACATATTCCACAACGAAAACGAGGGAAATCCGACGGCCGGATTTCCAACAATTCAATAACAAAACTTCAAACTTCGGAAATTCACAAATAATTCCAAACTCCTCCATAATTCACCAAACTTCACATAAAAACTCTACAACATATATACAATTTAATGGGCTAAAAACCGAAATTAAAACACTGCCCTACACGCCTCCATGGGCCACCAATAGTGGCAGCGCGTGGGCCCCACGAGTCGGCGGCCACCACCTCCGATGGCCACCAAATTTTGGCAGCACCACCTACATAACTGACCCAACATTTTTCATGACTACAACAAGTTCCAATTTTACCTTGAAGGGCTCGAAATTGGCCGGTGAAATTTTTCCAGAAAAACCCAAGAACCATAGAGTTTGAAATCGTCGATTCGACCTCCACACTGCAAATCATGGCTCAAGGATAGGAGCGAAATGATCCTTGGCAAAAAACGAACCTTCGACGCCAGTTTGGTGGCCGGAGAAGGCCGGAATCGCCGGAAATCGACAAAACTCCCAAACTGCTACAGTGACTACACGGCTCAATTCCGAGCTCCACCGGCCGAGCCACCGCAAAACACCACCATAGGCGTGACAAGGATGAAGAGGCGAGCTTGCCGGTGCCCGGATTCCATCGTGGGGTGGCCGGAGGAGGAAGAAATCGGAGGAAGAAGAAATTGGGCCAAAGAGGAGAAAGGATCGGGGGAGAGGAGAGAGAAAAGCCGGTAGGTTTCCAAAAATGGAAACTTACCACATCAACAGTAACTTTAGTATTTCGCTTATAACTTTTACATACAAACTCCGATTTTTAAGTACCACATATGCTACCGCTCGGTTTAACGTCCTCAATAATTTCCGTGAAGAAAATTTTCTCAAATTTTTTACCCAAACAAAAAGTCAACTTTTAGGGCAACTAAAAGTAATAAAATGACAGTAAAAGTGAAAGTAAATGTCGTTTACCGTCCTAATGATTAGTAAATCAGTAAATTCAGGTTCGGGACGTTACAATCTCCCTTCCTTATAAAAATTTCTTCCTCGAAATTTCATACTGTCAAAGTAGAGGTAGCACACATACACTAATCTACAATACAACATCCTCAACGAAAGTAGTACGCGAATCATAACAAAGTGGGAATGATATCGCACGTTCGATATGCAAGTCTGCTCGTAATATGTAGAAATTAGATTCAAAATTGATCCAAGACTTGGCCGTGTAAAACTGAGAGATCAACACTTAGAAGGAACAATCCTAAATGTGATATTTGGCTGGTCGCTGAAATCTGATCAGTTCTCATAGCATTCCTAATGAATTCACCATCTTACTTCCAAACATTACCAAAAGTCCTTATCAACTAAAGAAGAAAATCATCAAAGCATTATGTTTGAAGCAACCCGCAAATTATTTGAATATGTGAGCAGAAACACATGGTAGAATTTCGAGAATAAAGACTCAAGGTTAAATCGAAATCGGTTACTTGAACAAATTACATTTTAAGTACCACATAACGGAAAATCGACTCTTCCATTGATTAAGTTTTCTTTTACAACCTCAAGTCAAGTACTGGCTCAGATGACGCAAGGTATCGACATCACAAACCATTCGGTCGAAATAGTAGCATTCGTAACCTCTTCAAATACGTCACACAGTGAAGATCCACCCCATTCTCCAATAATGTTGTGATAATATATCAATCCATACTTAATACATTTCCCTTCGTACATGCGTTCATGGGGGTAAACCAACCGCTACTAATATGCCACAAGTCACTATTAACCAACAAGTCCAAAACAAGTAACTTAGCTACCCCAAAACAACACTTCCTCTTTTTCCTGTTGTGCACAGATTATTGATCAAATATCATTCACATAAAGGTTCCACAATTGTCAAGTATAACAAAGGTAGCTCCGAACAACCTATAAGTTCTTAATCATGTAAGTTTTGGGGCCACTACACTTCCGCTGCGCTACTCTGATACCTGACTACAAAACCATTGGTCCAGCCTTGAAATGACATTCCGAGTCGACTACGAAAGCTCATTTGATAGTTGCCCTGCTGGCCACACTTAGTATCTCAAACTGGCTAATTAGCATTGTCCCTCAAAAACTTCCTATAATTATAATGGGGTGGAAAATTCTTCTAACTCAAATGTGTTT
>LYNE01000242.1:112529-143148 GCA_001662545.1 Rosa x damascena
AACCAAAATTTTCAGGGGCTCACACTACTAATTACCAACGTTCCCAATCAAAACTGCTAAAATTCCTCACATGATATTACTTAACGGTACGCAATGAGTACCCTGTCGTTCAAAACCCGGTGCAAAGCAAGAATCGTAACTACTCACTCTACTCTAGCCCAAAAACTCAAATCCAGGAGGAGATGCATCACTAAAATTGTTCCTAACTAAGGCTACACTTCTTTAATAGTCATAAGTCAGAAATCTGGTTAAATCCATGTCGTTCTTGCTGGCCTCTAACGCCACAATTGATAATTCTACTTCATATGCCAATGTAATTCTCACAACCGAAAACACCACTATCCGTATTAATAAATACTTGATTGGAATTCTGATCAAACTCAAATAAAATAACTTCCTTAGATAATTAGAAAAACTCTCTCTCATAACTGCTCCACCAGTCCCAAGTAGAACATTTCCAACCATCTGTCCGACATCACCTCATAACAATTCTACTACAGGTATGACATTATAGAAAAGTTCTAAATTCTGTATGTGTCAAATCCTCTAATGGACACATACCTCTAATGGACTATGATGCATCCAACAACACTAGAAATTGTTCCAAATCTTATCCAAAATCTGACCAACAGGAAAGAAATTCAACATTTGAAAGGAAAAATCCTCAAGCTGAAATCTGGTCAGAGGCAACAATCCCAACAAAATTCACAGCATCCCTTATTGACTTAACAGTTCTAAAGTATAGATATGCCCTCAAGCATTACCAAAAAGTCTTATCCACTACTAAGCAAAAATTTGCAAAAACTCTTTTGCTCAAAACAACCTGGAGAGAAAGTCGAATAAGAGCCCAAATGGAAAAACTCAAAGTCAATTAATTAAACAAATAACACTTTGCGTACCACAGAAACAAAAATCTTATTCCCAATACAAGAAAATGAGATATCAAAGAAGTTCATTATCTGATGTTACAAGAATCACCAAAAATCAGTCATGTCAAACAACGTTTAACTTGCAAGTACTAGAATATAGTCAACTCTTCTTATTTAACTTAAGGCCAATGCTGATAAAGGACGACGGTCCTTACCGAAAACAGGATAAGATAGCTACAAATCCGCTCCTCGATCGATACTTAACTTATAAGATTTCATCTACAACAAGAATCCCTATGACTTTCCTGTGCTAACCAAAATTGTACCAAAAACTTTCGAAATCTTCTCACCAAGAATTAATCCAATAACATAACTCAATCATAGTAGCTCAACAATTAGTACTTAAATATCTGTTGAACCCTTGATAGAACATAAGCCCAATCAATTTATTCCAACTCAACTCCTACTTCCTGTTCAAGTCGTCTTACCTTTAGATAAGTGGTGACCGGATTTTACTCATACCAACAATTTCCTATACATGTCCAATTAAGGGTCACCAGGGTGGCAAAGCTCGCTCAATTCCTCCAAACAAATCCATTACACATATTCGATTCAAGCAATGATCAATCCCCCAGGGTAGCTAACACAATTCACAAGATCTTTCTTGAACAATCCTTATTAATAATCAAAGGACACCCGTCCAACGTCTTGTAGCACACCAAGCGATATCCGGATCCGAACGTGGTCCCACCACAATAATGATCCAATTTCCTCAAAGTAATCATCACTTAAGTACATTACTTACAAACATGCTACAATACCGTCCACCCAAAATAACAAGAGTCCTGGTCAAGGCTTGACTTAAAATATTTCTAGAGCTAATTGAAAACTTATTTCCTTAAAGTTATTCCACCATCCACCAATATCATATCACAACCCATTCGTCAGGCAAAACTTCCACCTAGAGTCTATCACAATTCAATCTTCAAGGCTCCGTGATTCAAAACTCGTATCAGATTTCGTATCATATAGCAATTTCGTTTGAACTTCTATGGACACCCAATAAGGTCATTACCGCTATTCCCCAATCTTATGTGTAACTGTTGATATCACTTATATTACATACCGCCAAGCATAAGCAACGACCTCGTAGGTGGGCCCCGCGACATGGTGGGTCCCGCCTACGACATGCATCCGGTAGTCCGACACCCATGCTACCTCGCTATGGTGGAGGTCGGCCGGTACCTCGTAGGGAGGCCATCATCCTATGATCTTCAAGAGGCTTCAAGAGAAGCAATAGGCACATATTGTCCCACATCGAGAATATGTAAATGGAGGGGGACTCCTTTAGTTATAAAAGGGAGTCCACCCCTTCTTAGAAGAGGATGGATCCATGATCCCCAACTTGTGTCACTACAAAGGTCACTTGACCTCACTCATAGTAAAATATCTAAGTGGACGTAGCCTTGCCTCAAGAGCAAGGTGAACCACTATACATGCGGTGTCATCTCTCTCTCTCTCGCTCCCCATCATGCTTCTTAGTTACCGTATTCTTCAGTAGAAACATTGGCGCTAGAAGGAGGGTCCTAGGAGTTAGGGTACGAGCCTCCGACCTTGAGCAAGGGTCATGTATGGGTACCATGAGCTTCCGGGTACATGCAGGACACCCCACCCTCAACCTCACCCAAGCCCCAGAGGAGCCATCCGGGTACCAGGAGTCATCCGGGTACATGATCCTTCCGGGTACATGAAGGCCTCACCCAAGCCCCAGAGGAGCCATCCGGGTACCATGATCCATCCGGGTACATGAAGGCCACACCCAAGCCCCAGAGGAGCCATCCGGGTACCGTGAGTCATCCGGGTACCATGATCCATCCGGGTACTTTGAGTCATGTATGGGAATCACCGGGTACCACCAAGAATCATGTACGGGTACCACCAATCAACCCACCAAGGTATGGATTATCCTATTTGGACACCCATGAACTCATACCCCCCGGGACCATATTCTTCCCGGTGACTATCATTGGGCCAAGTCTCCAATACCACTCTCATGATCACGCTGCCATGCCACCAACCTAGTAGTCGATGTCCAATTACATGTAGAGCTAGTCTCGCACATCAAGAAGCCCAGGAGACTGACTTCTACCTAGAATGCATGGGCACAACTGTACGGATCCGTGATCTTCTCTTCTCTGCACCCGGATCTTTATCTCTGCACCCAGCCCTCGTACTCACTTCACATCATTTTTAGACCAACGGCAACAACAAACTCATGGGTCTTATGAGCTCCTGGAGGTGGAGAGATCAGAAGCTTCGGTACCTAGAAACGTCAGTCTTGATCGGCTCTCAAGGTCCCGATCATTGAGCATCACTTCTCAGATATCCAACCTCGATCTCTTGCACCCGGTAACCAACTCCATACCCGACCTAGTCGTGAACTCTCTCACCGGTGTCAACTCAGACCCAATTGAGCGAAGTTCGATCATCATCCCCCTCCATCTGGGAACTCTACGAGTTACGACAAATCCCGGCGACCCATCGAGATTGCCAACCAGTGCGGTATCACTAAGAGACCCGCCGACACAACTCATCAGTCCACCGGGTCAACCTTCACTCTCAGATCCACCAGCCCTCACTCATGACCATAGCAGCAACTGGGACACCGAGCCGGGACTCAACCCGGAACATCCGAGAACACTTAATCACTAGAGGCGGCTATCACCAAAAAAAAAAAAAAAACTGTCCTTGGACACCCAAACAATTGCCCTTGGCAACCGGGTAGCTGGTGTGGACACCAACCCGGAGAGCACAGGCCACCGGGGATCACTTGAACATGTTTTCGACCCGGCATGCCAACTCCCACCAGGGTATCATCGATCTACTCTACCAGGAATCTTCTTCGTCCGGGTACTCGGAGGCTCGGAGCGTTGCCAAAAGCCAAGAACTCTGTATTACTCCCGGCAGTATACTTCTACGAGCAAGCAAAGCTAAGTCTTCGTACTTTTACCATTTCTCAAAGTTATCAGTAATCATATGCCTATATGTCTACTGCTCATGCAATTACCACTTGTGGAATTCCTTTTTATGCCCACCGCTATATACTTGCATAGTTCATGTTCTTTCTCTTTCGAAGCAAAAACACGACTACCACTTTTTTAGATAGAATATTTATCAGTTGTACGTGTTCCATTTTCAACCAAGCTGCATGATCCCATCGAGCTGCATTGCTCACCACGTATGTCGGTATTCAAATATAGCAACTGCATATACTTTATCTCATAGGGATCAAATGCTCCCTTTCATTAATTATTGAGCTAAACCACAACGTGGTGCACATGCACAAGCTTAAGTGCTATAACATGGATGCCACGTCCAGTTTATTGTATGTTTGTCATATTAGTTGAGACAAATATATGTTTGTATGAGTATGCATGTGATTCTTTTCACTGGGAACGAGTTCATATCAAAGCATGATATTATTATATCAAGTTCAAACATCAAAGCATGATTCATGCAATATATCACGTATGCATGACTCTGATCGACTGTCATAACCATATTGGTTAGAAGCTTGATTTTCCAATTTGAAGCTTGATTTTCAATTTTGAGCCATGCAACACTCCACTACCAATCAAAGAATCCTTGGTACCAGCAGCCCTTACCGGTACCTCTGCCCTCTCCGGTACCAGTAGTGTCAACTATCATTGGTACCAGCTACCCAACCCCGAGATAGGTACCAGCACACGGAAAGTTGCTTTGGACACCTGCTTGGTACCGCTGACCTCGGTCTACCACTTTAAAGTGAAATTCCTGCTTCGAATCAGTGGAGGCTCATTCCGACAGGTACTCTTCTCAGGCCGACATCTCGGTGCCTCTCACCAACACTTCACCCACCACGGGCATCGACTTGATTTCTCACCGGGAACACCCACCTCAAGTTTGATTAGAGAACTCCAGAGTCTTTCAAAAAAAAAAAAAGAGTGCGGGAGATGTAGAAACTACTCGGTGCACCCGAAAGACTTTCCAGGCTCCGCTGCTTTTCTTACTTCCCGGTGGTCAAAACGACAGCTCCTATCCCGGGGCCTCACCAGGGTCATGCTCAATCACCTGGATATTTTGCCATCCCAGATCATCTTCACCGACAGCTCCCCCAGCAGCAACTTCGCTCCCCGGAAGCTCATCTTGGTGACCTCTCTTCATCATGTCTCGGTGACAAAACCCGGAACCCGGTAGCCTTCACCCCTCGGTAACCCAACCTACCTGCTGACCAGTCCAACCAGGCCAAGCCCAGTGATCACACCATAGCTCCTTCCCGGGTTCAGAATTTGAACTTCAAACTCAATATGACTTTCCGGCACCCGCTGGTCTCCATCAATTTTTGTTCTCCTGCATGGGCAATAGAGACGCTCCGGCATTCAAAAAAAAAAAAAGGGCTCCGGACACTCGGTGGTCCAATCCAATAGCTCGTCCTTCACCTCTCAATGAGCAAAACCAGAAACAATCTCTGGCACCGGTTGGCTCCCCACTAACCTGGAAATTTCTTCACCTCGCTGACATCACCGGTAGCTTCTTCACTCCTGGCAACTTCGTTTTATCCTCACGAAAGTACTGATCCCAGCGGGAACGAGGTCCACTTTGACAACAAAAATTTTCTGGGCTTACTGATATCTACTCTATTCGCCCACTCTTCAGAGATAAGTTCCTCTTTTCGCTGTCCTTTATGAAAGCTCAAAGCCTCAAAGCATGTTTTACGTATATATGACATGTGTCAGCTTCTCTACTTGTCCTCACCACTACGTGGTGCATATCAGTGAATGTGTGCATGTGATTCACGTCAAATGTCAAACATAACTGTTATTTGGCACAATCTACATGTATATGCTTATTCATTTGGGCTACATGACAAGAAACATTATTATTTGTTTATCCTTCTACATGACAACTCAACAATCAAGTTTCACTGCACTTAGTTTTTATTTGCTATATGTCATGCCATGACTCTTAAGACACATACTTCATACATGCCGTCTTACCGGTACACATGTCGAGCATGATCCCGTACCCACCTGCATAGCACATGCACACCAATTATGCACGTACACTTGCTTTATATATATGTGGTCTCGCCACACTATACAACACAAGTTTAATTAAGCACATTTGCTTTCTTTCTTCACATTACTTCTTCAAGTACTTTGATTTTGAAAATTGTTACATGCTTCAAATAACGATTTCTATAATCTAAAGCATGCCTACAAAATGTGATACTCTCAACATCATATCTATTATGCCTACGTATTAATACTTAATTTAATTGTCTGTCAATTAAAAATTGCTATATTCATGCATACGGCACTAAATAAGTGTAAAATGCGGCACTTAAAAATCCTTGCCCCGAGCGAGGTACCCCAACGAGGTTACGAGGCACAATCCCTCATTCTACCCGGGGCCACTCAACCGGGTACCGTAGGCCAAGGCCACCGGTTACCCTAACTGGGTTACATCATTCTACCCCGGGTCACACCACCGGGTAAAGGAGGCCTGCCAGCCCTCATTCAACCCCATTGGGTTAAGGAGGCTCAAGCCCTCATCTACCCTAACGGGGTTACGGGACTCAAACCCTCATTCGATCCCAACGGGTCAAAGAGACTCTTCGCTCTCAAAATCCCACCGGGATCATGGCCTCACTCACCTCATCGGGTACATGAGGCCCCGAGCCTATCTACTCCACTAGGTACACGAGTCAGCCCAACCCTCAGCGGGTACCAGAGGCCTAAGGCCAGACACCCTCATTGGGTACCGGAGGCCCAAGGCCATAATACCCTATTGGGTACGAGACACCTAGCTCTCAATTAAGTCCTCTACTCGAGCGAGGTATCCTGACTGGATGAATAAAGGGTAGCTCACTTACAAAAGCCAAGGTCCAGTCCTTTACATCCAAATCCTCGGCCCGAGCGAGGTACCCCCACGGGGTAAGCCAAGGTCCAGTCCCTTGCATTAAAAATCCTCGGCCCGAGCGAGGTACCCCCACGGGGTAAGCCAAGGTCCAGTCCCTTGCATTAAATATCCTCACCCCGAGCGAGGTACCCCCAAGGGGTAAGCCAAGGTCCAGTCCCTTGCTTTTTGAGTCATCTTACCTCCCGAGCGTTATCTATAATTGGGGGACTTATTCATACCACTTATCACAAGTGGAGGTAGTATCCGACCGGGACTATCATTGAGCTTACACGCTTATACTTTTCGTGCTATGGTCTATTAATGGAAATATTGAAATTTTTCACCTATTGTTGATCGCAACAATTAAATTTCTTTTACATCCCATTAATAAAACCTTAGGACAGAACTCACACCACCCACTGCTCGCTCAAATTGAGCGAGCGCAATTCTTACACGCTCATACTCGGGGGACTATCATGGTCTTGCCATAAATCTCGCTAGTATGACACGTAACTTCGATACCGGAGCTTCATTCTTAGCCTCACCGACATCGTCGAATGATATCTAAGTCCGAATTCCCGTTTTACTAACTACATGACTTGGGGGACTCGGCGAGTAACAACACTCCCGATCTTAACATATGTTCATCACGTGCATACAACATTTACATATCATTATGTCTTACCGTGTTTATCACACATCTTTGCATCATGCATCTCATACACGTTCACGCACCTTGATGCATTTAACTCAAATGTCACTTCGATTGCCCTAGCGCAATCAATATGCTTTTGTGCACTCTCATCTTCTTTGCAGGTATTAGCTTGATGAGGGCCCCGGGGCACTAACATACCGGTAGAGTCCCTTCTTACTTACGGAGTTGGGGGACTAGTATAGGTATGGTGTTCAACGAGGTCATCACTCATACTTGGCGGCATCACATTTAAACTCCCCAACCAAGAAGCGCCTCTTACTCGGGGACTTGGGGGACTTGTTGATATCACTTATATTACATACCGCCAAGCATAAGCAACGACCTCGTAGGTGGGCCCTGCGACATGGTGGGTCCCGCCTACGACATGCATCCGGTAGTCCGACACCCATGCTACCTCGCTATGGTGGAGGTCGGCCGATACCTCGTAGGGAGGCCATCCTCCCATGATCTTCAAGAGGCTTCAAGAGAAGCAATAGGCACATATTGTCCCACATCGAGAATATGTAAATGGAGGGGGACTCCTTTAGTTATAAAAGGGAGTCCACCCCTTCTTAGAAGAGGATGGATCCATGATCCCCAACTTGTATCACTACAAAGGTCACTTGACCTCACTCATAGTAAAATATCTAAGTGGACGTAGTCTTGCCTCAAGAGCAAGGTGAACCACTATACATGCGGTGTCATCTCTCTCTCTCTCTCGCTCCCCATCATGCTTCTTAGTTACCGTATTCTTCAGTAGAAACAGTAACTGTTTCACTCAAAAGTGGATAACCAAGGACACCCATTTGTATAATATCACATACGAATAGTTGATTCCAACTCTCCCAATAATTTACCGACCAAAACAGTAACTCTATTATGAAACCTTAAGCATTCTACTGATTTCTAGAACTTCAAGCACATAACTATAAAAACCCACTCATGTTCATCTCCCTACTCGATACTATCCAAGACTCAGGTAGACAAAACTATAAGTTGTGGTATCTAAAATCAATTTCTTTTATTCCGAGCAAAACTATGCTCATACACCCTGGTTAGGTCAACAACCCAAATCGACAATTTTTTTTTTTAAAAAAAATCTCATTCTACCTACAATTCTCATTTACTGTTATCACTTCCCACTTACCAACATTAGTGACCATAGCCACTTGAAAACATAGCCTCTAGACATAATAGCCCAGAATATCTCTTCAATTTTCTCTGCTGTCTACCAAAGGTTATGCGTACATGACGCCGACATAAGGTGTCTAGTTGAAATACATTCCAATGTGGATTTTCTATAAATGATTTCCAACAATGAGATTCACAATGAATCTCCATCGAATTCCAGTAATATTCCTCATGCCGCTTACAGGGCCGATCGTATCAAGTAACACATTCTCCAAAACTCAATTCAAGGTAAGAACCATCATTACTACTAATTCCAATTCTAACAACAATCCTGATTCTGAATGAATTATAGTACTCAGCGAAAGCCCAGAACAATTGTCGCTCATCTCTAACCATCGAGTACAAAATAAAACTACGGTCTCACACCTTAACCAAGCCCCAACAACTTGTCGGCATCGAGGAAGGGATAACCATAATATTTCCTCGAATCATATTTCATAGTACAACTCGAATCTGTAGAGTAGCCTTAATCTACCATTACCAGGGAAATGTGCATATGTAAGGAGACCAATACGCAGCGGAATCCCAAAGAGGACGGCGTACAAGAGGCATAGCACCAGAAGAAAACCAACTAGCTTTGTACCACTTGATGAATACCACAGTACCGAAGAGTACATGATGGGGAACCGCTGCAGTTGGGCCATCATTCGAGAGGTACTGGGCAACACCAAGCATATAAGGTAACAGAATAGAAACGAGTCTTTAGAACCTAACAACCTAATGCTCTGATACCAAATTGACAAGACCCGCCCCGGATTTCACCCTGAAATCCAAGGTGGCCCTACGGGGCCCACCGTAGAGATAACTCTACTGAGAATTGGCCGAATCACCCCTAAAGTGGACTACCCAAAATATTAACTCACAATATATCAGAGCCAAACGAAGAAGTGCAGAAGCTATTCATCAACTATGCCTCGAACCATGTACACCCGACCTCAACTAATAACTCCTGCACACTGGGCATTAGAAACCGAAAGGCCCAGGGGAAAGTAGATGAAAAACGTTAGCGTGAGTAGACAAAATAAACAATTTAAAAGAAAAAGGATTTCAGACTTTCCCACATTTATTTCATTAAAAACCGATGCATGCAACAATTAGAAAAACACATTTAGCTTTAAATCCAAGAATTCCAAAACGATAAATCGACTAGCCTCGCTAGTCACAACATTCGAAAACTATATCGTAAAACCGAAATCTCGTTTCTCAAGAAGATAAGACCAGCCCCGCTAGCTTTAGTGAAAATCGGACTAGCCCCGCTAGTTAAGAAACTATAAGATATGGGGAATAAGTATCACCATACGAAAGAATGGAGCCTCCCAGGCTCGGGTCAGAGTGTCCCACACTCTAGAGCTTCCCATGCTCTGCTCTTACTCACCCACGAACACATAGTAAGCAGGGAGGAGTACTAATAGGCTAGCTAGCAATAAATATGACGACCCAGGTATGGTGGGTTAAAATCATACGAAAATCAAAAATCAGTAAGGCTTCCCCATAAGTCCCGCAAATAAAGAAAACACGGGTACGATTCCCAACCGTACCCGGAAATTCTCGTAGAAAGTCACATAAATCGTGACAGGACCCGCCCCGAATTTCACCCTGAAATCCGAGATGGCCCTGTGGGGCCCACATTAGGGATAGCTCTACCAAAAATTCGGCAGAGTCACCCCTAAAATGGACTACCCAAAACACCTGTAAAACACACAGAAACACTTCAAGCAAACCAATCTTATACTCCTGGAGCCACCCTGCTCCCAATTACCAACAACTCCACTTTCACAAAACACAAAACTCAACAATACTAATCCCAAAGGCTATCAAAGCAATACTACTATACACAGGGATATAAAAAGAAGAGTAAAGGATCAAGGGATCCAACACTGCAGAAGTAGTGACAACTATGCCTCAAATGTCATGTACGCCCGACCTCCTCTAATTCGCCTGCAAACTAGGCATTAGAAACCGAAAGGCCCAGGGGAAAGTAGACGAAAAAAAGTTAGCGTGAGTGGACAAAAATAAACAATTTTAAAAGAAAAAGGATTTCATACTTTCCCACATTTATTTCATTAAAAACCGATGCATGCAACAATTAGAAAAACACATTTAGCTTTAAATCTAAGAATTCCAAAACGATAAATCGACTAGCCTCGCTAGTCACCACATTTGAAAACTATATCGTAAAATCGAAATCTCGTTTCTCAAGAAAATAAGACCAGCCCCGCTGGCTACAGTGAAAATCGGACTAGCCCCGCTAGTCAAGCAATGATAAAATATGGGGAAGAAGTTTCACCATACGAAAGAAGGGAGCCTCCCAGGCTCAGGTCGGAGTGTCCTACACTCTGGAGCATCCCATGCTCTGCTCTTACTCACCCACGAACACATAGTAAGTAGGGAGGAGTACTAATAAGCTAGCTAGCAATAAAATATAGCGACCCAGGTATGGTGGGTAAAAACCATTAAAATCCAGTAAATCTAAAAGGCTTCCCCATAAGTCCCGCGAATAAAGAAAACATGGGTATGATTCCCAACCATACCTGTAAATTCTCGTAAAAAGTCACATAAGTCAACAGCGTGTCCCACACGCTAAAAGAATAATTAGATTATCAGTAAGGCATTCCCAATGCCAAAACCGAAAGTCAATAAACAAATAGGAAATAACTTCATCGAAATCCCATTTTGAAAATCTTTCCAAAAATCTCAAATCAACGAATAGCAATATACTTAATTCCGGAAATCACCTCGGAAAATTACTTCAACGAAATTTAACATAAATGACAATTTCAAAATCGAGCATAACAACTTTAATTCAAAAATCCAATTGACATAGTAATAAAATATTTAAATCCGTTTAATATGCTCGATAAATTAAAACAATGATTTAAGTCACTAATTCATTTCCCAAAACAAATCAAGAAAAATCAACAATAATTTCCCATAAACAGTAACTTTAGTATTTTGGCCTTAACTTTCATATATGAACTCCGATTTTTACGTACCACATATGCACGCGCTCGGTTTCACGTCCTCTACAACTTTCAAGAAGAACATTTTCTCAAATTTTGACCCAAACAAAAAGTCATCTTTTAGGGCCACTAAAAGTACTAAAACGACAGTAAAAGTCAAAGTAAATGTCGCTTACCGTCCTAATGATTAGTAAATCAGTAAATTCAGGTTCGGGACATTACAAATCAACAGCGTGTCCCACACGCTAAAACAAAAATTAGATCATCAACAAGGCATCCCCAATGCCAAAACCGAAAGTCGATAGATAAATAAGAAATAACTTCATCGAAATCCCATTTCGAAAATCTTTCCAGAAATCTCAAAACAACGAATAGAAATATAATTAATTCCGGAAATCACCTCGGAAAATTACTTCAACGAAATTTCGCAATTGAGCATAACAACTTCAATTCGAAAATCCAATTGACATAGTAATAAAAATATTTAAATCCATTTAATATACTCGATAAATTAAAATAATGATTTAAGTCACTAATTCATTTCCCAGATCAAATCAAGACAAATCAACAATTGCATGCATCCATATTTAAAAACAAAGGTCCACTCATAGTACTATTGGGCGACCACGCAAACGAGTTCCTTCATCTAGCCGTAGCTCGCAACATTGCCCTGTACACAATAATATTTCCGTAAACGGCAATCCGATAAAATAAATACGAAGCTAAACGAAACCTCGAAAATTCCTATCTCCATTACTTCTCAAATTCAACCCAAATCACACCCACAACACTAATTCCTCAATTTACATATTCCACAACGAAAACGATGGAAATCCGACGGCAGGATTTCCAATAATTCAATCACAAAACTTCAAACTTCAGAAATTCACAAATAATTCCAAACTCCTCCATAATTCACCAAACTTCACATACAAGCTCTACAACATATATACAATTTAATAGGCTAAAAACCGAAATTAAAACACTGCTCTACACTCCTCCAAGCGCCACCAACAGTGGCAGTGCGTGGGCCCCACGCGCCGCGGCCACCACCTCCGATGGCCACCAAATTTTGGCAGCACCACCTACACAACAGACCCAACATTTTTCATGACTACAGCAAGTTCCAATTTTACCTTGAAGGGCTCCAAATTGGCTGGTGAAATTTTTCCAGAAAAACCCAAGAACCCTAGAGTTTGAAATCGTCGATTCGACCTCCACACTGGAAATCGTGGCTCAAGGATAGGGGCGAAATGATCCTTGGCAAAAACCGAACCTTTGACACCAGTTTGGTGGCAGGAGACAACCGGAATGGCCGAAAATCGACAAAACTCCCAAACTGCTACAATGAACTTCATGGCTCAATCCCGAGCTCCACCGGTCGAGCCACGGCAAAACACCACCACAGCATGACAAGGATGAAGAGGCGAGCTTGCCGGTGCCCGGATTCCATCATCAGGTGGCCGGAGGAAGAAGAAATCGGGCCGAAGAGGAGAAAGGATCGAGGGAGAGAAGAGAGAAAAGCCGGTAGGTTTCCAAAAATGGAAACTTACCACAGTAACTTGGCTATTTATAGAAACTTACCACTTGAACAGTAACTTTAGTATTTCGCTTATAACTTTTACATACGAACTCCGATTTTTACGTACCACATATGCACGCGCTCGGTTTAACGTCCTCAATAACTTCCATGAAGAACATTTTCTCAAATTTTTGACCCGAACAAAAAGTAAACTTTTAGGGCCATTAAAAGTACTAAAACGACAGTAAAAGTGAAAGTAAATGTCGTTTACCGTCCTAATGATTAGTAAATCAGTAAATTCAGGTTCGGGACGTTATAGAGAGAGAGAGAGAGAGAGAGAGAGGGATCTGAGGAAGGAGGAATCGAATAGATGAAGAAAAATCCAAAAGAAAGAAAGGAAAACTGATGAACAGAGGTGGGTTTCGAAATGGGTGAGCTCGGGCTTCTTCTCACATGAAGAACAGAGGTGGGTTTCGTGGAGCCAGAAGAAGGAAGAAGAAAGAGATAAAAATGAAGGAAAAAAAACAAAAAACAAAAATATTAACAAAAAAAAAACTGAGGGCATAATAGACATTTTGGTGTCAAATTAACGGCGTCATTGACGTCGTGTACTGATAGTGGGTCGAATTTCAGATTTTGTGTACCGAAATGCTTGGTTTGGAACTTTATGTATAAGAATTATTAGTGGCCTTTACTTGGTGTACTGTTTGCGAAATTTTCCCTATATAGACTAACAAAATGGATTCCAAACTGGTTTATCTCTAATTTGCACTCTTTTCATTGCTTTTGTTTATATTGAATACTTGCTGACTGTAAACAAGATTAAATGAACTGAGAATGGTAAAAAGAAAATCTATTTATCTTCAACATGATTAATTACATAAAAGTAAGGACGTTTGTCGAGTATCCTTTATAAAAACAAACAAAAATAAAGAAAATTTTAAGTACCAGCCATGAAAAGATCACGGCTAACATCTCTTTTACTCCACCAAGGAACTATACATGACAAGTACTTTGATTTTGCCATTAGCTAAACCACATAAGAGGTAAGCTGATTCAACGAGGCTGTTGGATGAAGTGGGGGTTGCATTTTGGACTCACAATCTTGGCTGGCTTCTCTGCATACTTCCTTGGCTCCACCAGCAACTTCTGATGCTTTCAAATTCTTCAGAACTGTAGCAATCAAATATAACCCTGCTGTTCAATACAAACTGTTTTGAGTCCACCAATCCAAAATAGCTTATTTGAAAAACAAAATTTCAACACAATGCTTTGGGGTCCATTCACAAACCATTTTACCTTCTGTTTGGGACAACTGGAGGAAATCTTCAAACTGGGTTGCTTCAAAATTAACTATATCCGCATACCAGGGCACACTAACCTTTATCCCAAAGAGTTGCTCATCTGGGAAAGTTTCCTGTAAGGGCTGGACGTCCTCCTCATGTACTATCATTCTCAAATGGTCCGCCACCACATTCTCGCTTCCCTTCTTGTCCTTGATCTTTAGGTCAAACTCCTGAAGCAGCAGGATCCATCTAATCAATCTGGGCTTGGCCTCCTTCTTGATCATCAAATATCTCAAGGCTACATGGTCAGAGTAGACAATTACTTTAGAGTGCAATAAATAAGAACGAAACTTATCTAAAGCAAAGACTACAGCCAATGGTTCTTTTTCAGTGGTGAAGTAGTTAAGCTGAGCATCGTTGAGGGTCCGAGAAGTATACTAAATAGCATAGGGCTTCTTATCCTTCCTCTGGCCTAGCACAGCTCCAACAACATAGTCCGATGCATCACACATAAGCTCGAAGGGTAGACTCCAATCTGGAGGTCATATGATGGGGGCCGTGGTCAACAACTCCTTGAGCTTTTTCAAACGCCTTTTTGAAATCCTCATTGAACACAAAGGGCACGTCCTTTTGCAATAGGGCACACATAGGTCTTGCCATCTTGGAGAAGTCTTTGATGAACCGCCTGTAGAATCCTACATGGCCAAGAAAAGAGCGTACCTCCCTCACAGTTGTGGGGGAGGGTAAGTGACGTACAAGAACAACCTTAGCCTTATCTACCTCAATGCCCCTAGCAGATATTATGCGTCCTAACACTATTCCTTGTGTCACCATGAAGTGACACTTCTCCCAATTCAGCACAAGGTTAGTTTCTACACACCTCTCAGGTATCAATCCTAGATTCTCTAAACAAGTATCAAAGTCTTTACCGAAGACACTAAAGTCATCCATAAAGACTTCAATAATTTTTTCAATGTATTCTGAGAAAATGGAAAGCATACATCTTTGGAAAGTACCTGGTGTGTTGCATAAGCCGAAGGACATGCTCCTATAAGCAAAGGTCCCAAAGGGGCATGTGAAGGTCATCTTCTCCTGATCCTCGTGGGCTATGCAGATATGGTTGTACCCACAATATCCGTCCAAGAAGCAATAGTAGGAATGGCCCGCTAAGCGCTTCAACATCCTATGACCAGTGACTAATCTATGGGGCACTAGCTCATTATCCTCGTTCTTCACCACTGTCACCCCAGACTTCTTGGGCACCACTTGCACTGTAGAGACCCACTTACTATAAGAAATGGGGTAGATCACCCCACAATCTAGCAACTTGATCACCTCGTCTTAGACCACCTTCATCATGGGCAGATTTAGACGTCTTTGGGCTTCTCTTGTGGGCTTGGCACCATCTTCTAACATGATCCGGTGGACACACGTGGTTGGGCTGATCCCCTTGATATCTGCTAGAGTCCAACCAATGGCAGTCTTGTGCTTCTTCAACACGTCCACCAACTTTCTTTCGTGCTCTACCTCTACCGTTGATGATATGATCACTGGGAGGGTCTCTTTTTCTCCTAGGTATGCGTACTTCAAATGCTCATGGAGTACCTTCAATTCCAACTTGGGTGCCTGAACAATAGAGGGTAGCATTTTATTAGTAGAAACCAGAATGGACAAATAGGATATTGACCTCTTTATAGGCTGAGCCTCTAGTGAGGCCACAGTCTTGATCACTCTTGGCTCCTCAACGTCTCACTCAACCTTGGGGATTCGTTGCCCATTTGCATCATATCCGACCCCCTCCTCTAGGGTCAGAGCCAATTCATCCTCAACCATTGCTTCAGAGAAAACCTGTGCAAGTGAATCAACTACATCAATAGCAAAGCAAGGTTTCAAATCAGAAACAGGGTACCTCATGGCCTTAAGAATATTGAAGCGTATAACATCACCATCAAACTCCGTGGTGAGAGTCCCTTTGTACACGTCGATCTTCATTCTTGCAGTCCTCATAAAGGGATGCCCTAAAAGTAATGGAGTGGTATTTAGGGGCGATTCCTCCATGTCCAATACTTAGAAATCTGCAGGGAATATCAGATGGTTTACCTGCACAAGAACATCCTCAACATACCCTTAAGGGTATTTGTTAGACCTATCAGCAAGTTGAATGACAACATTATCCCTTTTAAGAGGGCCTAGACCTAGGGACACATACAAATTATAAGGCATAACATTTTATGGATGCCCCTAAGTCTAACATCACATTTTCAAACCTGGTGTCACCAATGATACAGGGAACAGAAAAACTCCCTGGGTCCTTCAAATTTGGGAGTAGTTTCCTCTGGATAACGGCTGATACCATCTCGCTCATTTTCACCACCTCATTCTCTCTTGTCTACCTCCTTATGGTGCATAGCTCCTTCAAGAACTTGGCATACCTAGGCACCTGTTTGATGCACTCGATCAGGGGCATGTTCACTTGAACCTTCTTGAAGATTTCCAAGATCTCTTGATCAGTTTTATCTTTCTTCATCTTGGAAAACCTGCTTGGGAAAGGTATAGAAACAACTGGGTTAGTCTTAACTAAACCACTAGAGTTAGGAATTGTACCTTTGGGTGCCTCAGCTTGGGGCAAGTCAACTTCCACCCTTGATGTAGCTGGGTCCTTCTCAACATCCTTCTTAGACACCTCCACAACATCTTCTTCTTCATTATGGGCCGCTTGGGCCTTCGTGTGGAGTCTAGGAGGGTCAACTAGTATGCGCCCACTCCTAGTGATGATGGCTTAGGCATGCTCATTCCTTGGGTTAGGCACCATGTTGCTTGGAAGTTTCCCTGTTTCAGCAATCCGGCCTATGAAATCCACCACTTGGTCCATTTGATTCTTGAGCTCTGCAATATCCTTTGAATGGGTCACCTATCCTACAACCAAAGCTTGAGTAGCCGTGTTAAGTTGTTGTTGCCCCACAGCAAGGGACTTCAGCATTTCATCATAATTAGGGGCACTCAAAGTATTAGAAACAGGACGTGGAGGGACAGAATTGGGAATACCAAAAGTTTGAGGTACCTAAGGCCTCAAAAACAAACCTGGTGGGCGCTGAGAATTCTAACCTGGACCTTGAGGTGGTCTCAAGGTATTATCATTGTTAGCCCAATGAAAGTTGGGGTGGTCTCTGAGCCCAGGACTGTATGTATTGGAGTAAGGGTTGTACCTCGAGCCTCCTTGACCTCCTTGATACCCTAGGGCGTTAATAGATTCCCATCCTTCTGGAGAGGCAAGCTGGGACATTTATCTGTGGGGTGCCCTTAAGTCGAGCACATCCCACACACTTGAGCCATTGCTCCTCCTCCATTAATGTTTAAGACTTGAGACAGCAGAGTAGACATCTTGTTGACCTTGTCTTCAAGAGCAGAGTTAGTGGACACCTCATGTACCCTCCGTTGAGAGGAAAGAACCCCCTCGTATTGTTGATAGTTTAGTGCACGATTAGTAAGTAGCTTCTTGGCATCAGCAGGTGTCTTATCCATAAAGGATCCTCCAGTAGTAGCATCTAACAGACCACGCTCATTAGAGGTGAGTCTTTCATAAAAATAGGTAAGGAGGGACCCCTCACTCATCCCATGGTTAGAGCATGATGCTATAAGGCTCTTAAACCTATCCCAATAATTACAGAAATTCTCCTCATGTCCTTGCATAATTCCACTAATCTGCTTCCTCAAAGCAGTGACCTTTAAGGCAGGAAAGTACTTCGTAAGGAACTCGCCTTCATCCTATCCTAAGTGTTGATAGTCCCAGCAGGCAGCACAAATAGCCAAGTCTTGGCCTTGTCCTCCAAAGTAAAGGGGAATGCCTTCATCTTCAAGATATTGATATCAGCTCCTCTAGGGCACATACTCCCACAGACAAACTCGAACTCCTTGAGATGCTTGTTGGTGTCTTCACTACTCATCCCATGAAACTTGGGTAAGTGAAGCTGAAACCCACTCTTTAACTCAAAATCATCATTAAGCCCATTTCCTAGTTCGGGATAGGCAATGCATAAGGGCTGAGCACCCCCACCTGTAGGATTAGACAATTGCCTAATAGTCTTAGCCTTTGGTACATGTACTTGCTCAACACAGGCGTGCTCTTCCTCTTCTTCCTCTTCAGTGCCCTCCTCTTCTTCCTCTTCAAAGACTTGTTCTTCTCCTTCTTCAGAATGGTTAGGTTTGTTGATCTCCTTGGTTGATCTAGTTGAGGAGTTATAACCTGAATAGTTAGAGTCCTGAGAATCCCTCCTTTCTAGAGGAGGGCGGTCTGAAAAGGTGAGTTCTGCCCTTTGCCTAGCACGTTCCAATTTTTCAAAGAGCTCCTTAGTCTTATCAGAAACAGTGGACATTCATGGACCTTTAAGACTAAATCAAGTGTTAGTAACATATACAAGGTTCGAAATACAAACATTATGCCTTTCCTTAACTTTCTAAGTTACTTTTACATTTACATACTTAGGTACTGGAACAGAGGACCTCGATGTGCAATGGGACTAGAGAACAGCTACCCTCGACAAGGTCATGTTTAATCCAATACACCTCAAGCAGGTCACACATCATTTTTATTTTATTTTATTTATTTATTATAAACATAGTTAATATCTCAATTGATTCCAAGTTGTAAGTCGAGCCCAATAGAAACCACTACTATTGGTGAGATACGATATAGGGATAGTCGCCTAAACATAAGTCTCTTTCCTTTGTTTCAGAAGGCCGAATGGCCAGATTAAGAGGTAAGTGAGAAAGAGGACTCATTTTAGTGATACTACGGAGGCTACTCCCTCATTGAGGTTTAGGCCCCTATCAGCTACTCCCACATAGTGGTTTAGGCTCATTCTATAGTATCTCTGAGATCCAATTGAACCCATCACCCAGGGTCCCAATCTAAGACACCATCCGTATGCGCCCCTTACTCAGCTGGGAAATTAACTTATGTGTTAGACCGTTCTCCAAGTGCTAATAAAGGCCGCCCTCAACCTCAAGAGACCTTAGCAAGGTGCTAATGAAGGGTTTAGGCCAATATTAACAAAAGGGCCCTTGTCTACTCATACGATTTTACACACTTACAACAATTAAGTATTTAGCTAAACTAATAACCTAAGTATATTAATCTAAGTGAAACACATACAATTTACAACATGCTAACAAAAACAACTTCTACATATTGTACAACAATTATAAAAGACATGCTTAATTTCATAACACTCATAAAACTTAAACTAAATCACAATTATATGTTGGCCGAACATAAATCGCAATTTGTCACCATTCCACAAGTGTAGAACAAAACTTTAGTATGCATTCTATATAAACAACAAAATCGATGACACTTTAAGTGCAAGGGATTTTAACAATCCCCGGCAACGGCGCCAAAAATTGATACAGCTGAGATAGCCTCACAATTTAACCCTGCAAAATGTGGTTGTCAGTATAGGATAAGCAGGGATCGTTCAGTCCGGGGATTGTAGGGTACACCTACACAAAAGGTCAATTAACAAATAAAAGAATAAAATGGGGGGTTTTGAAATTTGGTTCTTAATCTACTTAAAATAAAAACAAAACAAATAAAACTATCTACAATGATCGACTTCCCTAACCTAGACCAATACCACTCGAAAATTACTAAGTGTAAAAACAAAAAATCTATTTCAACATGCTACAAAAATGTGCCAATCTTAAATGCCTAGATAAGAGCCCAAATGAAAAGCCTCCGTGGATCAATCCATTTATTTGATTCGTTCTAATGTAGGCTTGGATCGGAAAAGTCCATACCAAGCCTAATACTACTAATTTTCGAAAATACTCAGCATAATTCTCTTAACTAGTAGTATTATATAACCCTCGAATCAACTCACACGTGCAAATTAACCATTACACATAATTTCCAGAATCGTTTAATCATTAAAGCATGATTTTTACCACTCGTTAGAACTAATTACTACTTGTTTAACTCAGCGCCTTAACAAATAACAATTACTCTTGGCAAATTAAGCAAACACGCAAGAACTCTCACCGTTATTCTAGCATGCAAACTTATGAACCTAACTCTGAAAATTACCTAAACACGTAAAAGGGCACAAGATTGTAACATGTATCATAAAAGAGTTCTTGAAATTAACTCAATAATAAACTGAAAATCTCAAAAATATTAATAAAAATATTCTGAAAATTTCATGTCTCCAATTACACAACTCTCAAATCCAAACACGCAAAACCGAAACAAAAATTGTAAATAGAGTCATAGTTACACTTTGAAGCTTTCCTCAGCAGTTTGGCAACAAGATGATGAACTCATCTCTACTATGGTGGTGGAGCGTCCTTGACTCTGTGCCTTAGAGCTTTGTAGATTGATGGATGGATGGTGTCACGGTCCTGTAGGTGATGGAAGTTTAAGGAGTGAATTGGGCAGAGTCTCGGAAAAGTTTTTGGCCAGGAAGTGATGCAAATTCTGTTCTGGACGTTGCCTATTATTGGGGAGCATTGGTTGGCTTTTGTCGATCATACCCTTCATCATTGGATAGATGGGATTGCATCATAATTCCTTTAATTTTCCAACTGAAACATCTCCTTTAAGGCCCTAACTCCTCTCATAATGGGGCAATTCCTTTAATTTCCAAGTTGAAATATCTTTCTCCTTTATTCTCCAACTGAAAACGTCTTTCTCTTTATTTCCCTTCTTCATTGCTTGGTCAACCTGATTTAATAAAGGGAAAAAAATTAAATTCTTTTAGAGAAAATAAAAGAATTAAAACAATTTAATTTCAGAAAAATACTCCCATAAATTCTCTCTTATGGCCCACAGATTAGCATGACAGTGAGGAATCCTGATCCAGCTAGGATTCTTCATGAATTTTGAGCTTTCTGCCTGTTTCACGCCAAACACTCTACAAGACTCTTAAAATGACTTGATGCTCAAAACACGAAACTTAAGGGAGAAACAAGGCTAAAATGGGGCATATACTCATTAATATCGTTGCACATGGTGCTCCTATCAATATCACGAGCACCGACAATCTAGCTACTTAGCTACACATATATATTGGTCATCGCAAAGTTTTGTGTACACATTTAATCAGTGCTTAGCTCATTTTCCTCTATCATTATCAAAGTTGGCATTTACTAGCATGCCTCAATTAGTCTGCTGCACAAGCAACTTGGCTTCTTGTTCATATCATAGTCATGAGCATGTTCAATATGGTTAGTCATTGTCTAGATGACTCACATAAAAAGTATGTTAATTTACCATTAATATAGGTTACATGCATCGATATCCCTTAAATTCACTACCATTGCTATCAAGTAAATACATTTTACAAGCATTTACTATTACAAAATTATATGCTAATCATTTACCTTATCTTAGTTAAGGAGGCATAATCACCAATCACCTCCACAAGTAACAAAATTATCATTGCTCTATAAAGATGCTTCGTTAGAGCAATGGAGCATCATGCTTGGACAACTCCAACATGATTTGGGTATTTATATCAATTCCAACTCTAACTCACTCCAAATCGGCATAAGATAAATAACTGTCTTCCTTTTTTTACGCTCTTTCAATTTAAGTTAGTGCCATGTCAATGCCATGTTTCTATTTAATTACAATCTAATTAAATTCTGCTTACTACCTTGTACTTTCAAGGGTTCATCAGTTTAGTCCCTGCACTTCTAATTTAATCAGAAAAATCCTTACTCTCTCTAACTTCATCAAATCGATCCAATCCGTCACTATTCTGTCAATTTTCTCTGTTAAAATGCTGACGTGGGACATTCTCACAAGAAAAATTCCCAAACTACCCATCACTAGGCAGCCCGTCGAGTCGTCAGTATTGTGAATGCATATGGGTATTTTGGAAATTTTCCCCAAAAATTGATGAAGTGGTGACAGATTGGATCTATTTGATGAAATTGGAGAGTGCAAAGACTTTTCTGATTAAATTAGAAGTGTAGGGACTAAATTGATGAACCCTTGAAAGTTCATGGTAGTAAGCAGAATTTAGTCCTTAAATAAACATGTGCACTCACTTAAACAAACAATGCCATATCTAGAAGCTTGTGACATTCATGACTTAATTAAACATGCTCAGATAACGACTTACTTGGGTTAAGACTTGCTTGGGTATCGAGCATGACAATGACTTGCTTGGACCACGCCCGCATGCTTGCACAGCGCCTACCCGCTCAACTATACCAAACTTGGTCGAACACAACCTAAGTCGTTCAAACATATCCAACATGCTTTAGTTAAGCTCTAGGAGGTTCACAATGCTTCATAGCTTTCATCGAGAGCTACTCCCAAAATTTTATTTGGACACCTATCACACTTGCCACTATCTATTGTGCATGTTACATGGTCATAAGATCCACATAAATATTACTTGTTGTTTTGTTGCCCATACAATTAGCAATATTTACATGTACTCTATATGTATATATTGGCTAGCCTCCGGGCACCATATTTTGTCAAACTCACCCTACGGGAAAAAGACCTAAATGGGTCTAGACTCGATGAGTCTATGGTCCATGACCAATAGCAACGCCTCATAAGCGACATTGTAGTCAAGCTTTTCTCGTCTGGGATAGAGTAAAGAGACCGGTGAACGCAGCCTACGGCAGTTATTGATCTGACAGTTAACCCCCAACGCTTGGGTATCAAAAGATTAAGTTCGCTACCTAACTCCCGCACTTGCACTTGCACTAATTATGCTCGTTATATGACACAAAAATGCGCCTTGGTATCAACCCCATAAGAAAACCCTCCTTGACTAGGGACTTCGGAGAATTATACATACAGCCCAACATAATTAGCAACGGTTACACTCATGCCTCAGGGCATCACCTTCAAGATATCTATTAATGCCTCATAACATCCTTGAGCTTTTACGCTCATGCCTTTGCGGCAATCCCAAGCTTTCACGCTCATGCCTTTGTGGTAATTCCGAGCTTCACGCTCATGCCTTCTCTGAAATCCCCGTGCTTCACGCTCATGCCTTCGCGGCAACCCTGAGCTTTCACGCTCAAGCCTCCCCAGCGCCCTCGAGCTTTCACGCTCTTGCCTTCCAGGCAATCCCAAGCTTCACACTCATTTGTCTTCAGCATAATACACATTAATGGAATGTTGAATTCTTCTACCATTTGTCGTTGGCAACAAATCGAATTATTTTCACATTCCATTAATACGAGCAAAAAAACCAAACAAACATAACATTCACGTAGCCATCGATCACGAGTTACAAACTCTTGCCTTCATGGCACTCATGCAACTTACACCTCACGAGCGTAACCTCGTCAAACTCAACCTCGTTCATTTTCTTGCTCACATCACACATTTATCATATGCAATCTGTATACTCATTCTTAGTATGCTCAAACAACCATATGCGTTCTCGTGCCTAGTACAACAAGCATTCTATATGTAGACTCAAACAAGCATTCTATATGCTCATAAACGATCATACTCGACGACATTCACATGCGGACATTAACATATATCATGCACCTCGTACATTCGTATATGCCAATGCATATCGGAGCAACTCACATACATTGCCTAGTACAACAAGCATTCTATATGTGTGCTTTTGTCTTTGTTGTGCAGGTTAAAGAGTCCCTTCTTGCTTAAGGAGTTCAGGGACTTGTAACCCGACATCCAACCTACCCGCAATATACATCCTGTAACCCGACATCCAACCTACCCCGTGATAGTCGGAAGCGGCCAAGACCTCATAGGGAAGCAACCTTCCTAGCCTTGCCAAGTTACCTTCACAAACATGCTTTCTAAGACTAGAATAGTGGTTTTAGCATACCACATGGAAGAAAATGTAAAGGAGAGCGGTTCCCCTATCTACAAAAGGGACCCATCCTCACACTTAGAAGCCATCTCATTACATCTCTTGTAATCCCCTTTGGCTGCAAGGCCCAAACACACTAGTTAAGCTTTCAAGTGGACGTAGTCTCCCACTAAGGCGGGAGATGAACCACTTTACTTCTTTTGTGTGTGTGTGTGTGTGTGTGTCTCTCTCTCTCTCTCTCTCTCTCTATCTCTCTCTCTCTCTCTAACGTTAACAAGAGCCTTCAGTTCTAACATTAACATTGATTATATCCATAAGCATTATAGCCAAATTAATTGTTGTCTTCATGTGATTCATTTGAGGTCTCACTGCGTTCTGTGCCTAAATTGATAAAGTCAAAACGTAAGGCAACTGAAGAAACATCAGATGTGGTACTTTGATCATCAGTTGCACTTCTAATCCTCCTTCCATAAATAATCTTCTTTTGAGCACCATGACCAGCTATTCTAGTACAGACTACACAGTACCAAATTATTCATATAATTGCACCTTATTTTTTTTCACTCTTGTGCGGATCATAACCTAATTCTCGTCTGAAACCCTCATATAATTGAGGCCAATTCCAAATAATTGAGAAAGATGAAGTGAGTGAGTTGCTTTTTGAAACATGGCTACATCAAGTTTGTTTTCTTTTGATGATATTGCTCCATCATGAATTCTCCTCACCTCGAGATCTGTCTTGAGGAAATTTCTCCTCACTTGGATTTCCTTTAAAGGAAATACTCCTTATACATATTCACTTTGAGGAGATTTCTCCTCACCTATGTTCGCCTTGAGTAGATATCTCCTCACACAGATTTGTATTTATGAAATTATTTCTCACTTAGATTCGCCTTGAGATGATTTCTCCTCACACAGATTTAGCAGATATTGCTCCATCATGAATTCTTCTCACCCAAATTCTTTTTAAGGAAATATCTCCTCACCTGGATTCCACTCCTCACTCGAATTTCCCTCGAATGGAATACTCATCACTCATATTCGCTTTGAGGAGATTTCTCTTCATCCATATTTGCCTTGTGGAGATCTCTCCTCACACAAATTTGCATTTATAAGAATAACCTCTCACCTAGATTTGCATTGACAAGATTCCTCCTCACCCAGATTTGCATTTATAAGAATTACTTCTCACCTAGATTTGCATTGAGAGAATTTCTCCTCACCCAGATTTGCTCTGAGAGGATTTCGCTTCCTCCAAATCAGCCTTCAAATGTCTAAATTCGAGGTATTTTTCCTAGACAAGTTAGTTTGCCTCTTTATTTGGCCATCTCCTGATTTTCTGACTAGAAACTGTTGTTAAAATTTTACACTCCCAACAGAACCTCCATATTCCATAATTCCAAAAAAGGCTCCTTTTTTTTAAATTTTTTTTTAGAAAATCAAATTTTACAGATATTTCTTCATTTTATTGGGATATATCCTAAATATCTTATATATCGAATATATTTGACGATATTCAAAGAAATTTCATAGAAACGATAAAAGATAAAATATTTTACCTTTAAGATATATCAGTTTCTCCAAAAAGTGAGATATCAGGGAATATATCGGAAGTATTGCAGATATTTCAATTCTTGATAAAGACTGCATATATTATAAAAATCTCTAAAATCTCCATATTCTTCCTTAAAATTTTAGAGTTTGTTGTAAATATAGGGAATTTGGTTTTCTTTCTCCTCACTTTCCCTAAAATAGTGATAGTTATAGGGAATCTGTTGGAGCAAAAGAGGCTTATTTTTCCCTAAAGTAGAGAAAAATTAAAATATAGGGAATCTGTTGGAGTTGCTCTTGGATCTAAAAGCCAGGTTAATCTTTAGCAATGTTAAAGAACATATTTAACAGACTCTCTATTTTAGCTCCTTAGCTATTTTAGAGAGCATGTTTAACTTTTTATCTATTTTAGCAGGTGCATCGGACTCCTAAGTAGCTCTATATTATAACTTCTAACTATCTTGCTCCTAAATAGAGAGAGCGAGATCAGATTCTCTATAATTTAAAACATTCATTTTGAGTTATTTTATGTAATTTATAAATACATTAAACCATTTAATCTTCATTTAAAAAAATTAATATAAATTGAAAATTAACTAAAATAGAAAGCATTGATATAGACATATTTCTAAAGTGGCTAGCTAAAATGACTTTTTAGCTACTCTAGCTAAAATTTGACTCAAAACTAGCTAGCATTACTAAATATGCTCAAAATTTCTAATGATCGATTTGCAGTAATATAATCAAAAAGTAGATCTCCTAAATAATTGATTAGAAAGTCTTCTTGAGGTCCTCATTAGAAACTCTCCTAACTAGAATTAAATTAGGTTAAAAGTTCGATTAGAGGACTATAAAGGTAACATCACTGCCAAAAAAGCAGATTTGTCATATGGAAACTGCCATTTTGGGGTCGCATGTAAGCCCCTCCTACGGGGATAAAAGAAAAGACCATATCATTTTGATTTTATGTCTCGCAATTAGGTCTACCTTCATGTGGTTATGAAATGTCAAAGTCTGATAGTTGTTAAAGAAAAACTTGTTGGACGTTAATTATGGTGACAAATGACAAGTAGTCTTGTGGTGATCGCTAGCCGTGGTCGAAACTCTTATTCACACCTGTTCATTCATTCCACTATTTACCGAGGGGACCATGCCACGTAAAATCATGTAATTCCATAGACTGGGTTTAGTAAACGAAAGATGTAGGGCAGCTAATGGTTTCGAAGTAATTAGGCAGCCCTCACTGTAGTGGGATGTGTTGGAGATTCCTTTTCGACCAAAGAAATGTAACATAACTTGGTTCATTCTCGAAGTGGAACATTTTATTTGATTATAGGATGAGTCTGATTGGCTTGTAAGTAAATAGTGCTAGATTATTAGTTTGTATTTTCTAATTGGAAGTTAGGCTCAATGCCTACTCTTTATGGATGATTATGTCTCTAATTAAGTACTTAAGATCTCTTCAAAAAGAGAAATATTGTTGCTAATTGATTAATCTTGCATAACCTTTTCTTTTATTTCTTTTGTAAAACTAATTTTACAACAGATGTTTTGGCACTTTATAGAAGCTTATAAGCTATTCTTGGGCATTTTCCCTGTGATGGCCACTATCTACAAGTCCATCATGTACAAAGTGTAGGTTCTTCTTTGTTTTCCTTCTTCTACTCGATCTTTCTAGCTGTGCATGAATACATGATTTGAGAGTTCAGTCTAATGAGTTCAAATATTTAAAAAAAAAAAAAAAAGTAAAATAAAAACTCTTGTAGCCACAGCACTTCTTCTAGTAAGTTCTTCCACAAATGTGAATTTATGAAAAAAAATAAAAAATAAAAAAAGGTCATGTTTTTCTTTTCGACTATTGCTGTTGTGATCATGATGGAGATATGAAGACCGTGTCATTCGGTTCTAGGCTTCTAGCTTAGACTTCATCATAGACGTACAGTCAAGGTCTCTAGTCTTCTATTGATGCCAATAGTTTGATTTATCTAGAAATTAATATTGACATCGAAATAGAAGTTCCTTGCACTATGGTAGCCGTGTTTGACAGATTCTACTTTAGGCAATTCATAAATGGACATATCCTCTAAAGTCTTAGACCCCGTTTGTTAGTTAGAAAATCAAATCTGGAATGTGAAACAATTTTTAATGGAATTGTCTTATTTGGTTAAGTCATAAGTCTGGAAAGGAAAGTAAAATAAATGAGTTGACCGGAGTTCAATTCTATAAAAGAGACGGAATAGAAATACCATCTAGGGTGTGGTATTTCAAAAATGGAATTGAAAATTTACTTGTTTAGCTCCTCATAAAATCTAGTCAATTAATAATTCCTATCTCCACTCATTCATTTTTAATCTTCCATATTTAATTCGATTGGGCATTATTGGAAAATCATTAACAAATTAATTCTCTCAAACCATTTTCTAATCTCAAGTCTTGAATCCTTCCAAACAACAATCAATTCCATTCCATCCTTCAAAGGAAAACTAGTACAATTCCTTTGGACTCAGCTTCTCTGCAATAATAGGTAGTACTAGGATCTGCTTGGACTTCACTCCCAAGCTGACACGTCATTTATAAGAGATCCAATGGCCAGAAGTGAAAGGTCTTCAAAACATACCATATACCACACATAGGATCTCTCTCTATATCTCTCTCTCCACGCCTTCTGTAACAGAACAACAGAAGTCCCAACTCCATCTCCGATCAATTCCTTCTCTGACTCAAAGTGAATTGGAGCCGAAATTGGACTCAGGTACCTTCCTTTATGTCGTTAATAAAACGACAAAACATGACCGAGATTGTCGGTCTCAAGCATCTTCATTTATCAAAATCTATGACTATGTCAAAGATCCAAATTCCTCGATGTCATATATTTGATGATGCCATTTCTGATATGGGCTTTTGCGGCTGCATCTGGAACATGGTAGATAATGGAGAAAGCCAAAAAGGTGAGGGTGAGAATTGGGTTGTCAAAGGCTGATTTGGTGTTGTTGGTGTAAGATTTGTGTTTTGGAGTTTGTTAATTGTCTTCCATTGGATCTCTTATAAATGACATGTCAGCTTGGGAGTGAAGTCCAAGCAGATCCTAGCACTGCTTGTTATAGCAGAGAAGTCAAGTCCAATTCCTTTTCCCACCGTAACATTCCAGTCAATCAAACGGGGCATTACATTCAAGGTCTCAAGTCTTCTATTGATGCCAATAGTTTGATTTATCTAGAAATTAATATTGACATCGAAATAGACAAGTTCCTTGCACTATGGTAGCCGTGTTTGACAGATTCAACTTTAGGCAATTCATAAATGGACATATCCTCTAAAGTCATCTCTCGTACGTTCATTTACTGAACGTAGCATTCACTTATGCCCCACATATTAAGATTGAGTTTTGCTATTAGGAGATTCAAATTTTCTCATTTGACCTCTCTTGGTTTTGAATTATCAAATTACTTACCTATCTTAATATAAGCTTACGATTATGGACAACAAATCTATCGCAAAAATTATTTCTCTACACCTCCTAATTTATAAATGACATAAACCCTATTTTCATGTCTTCATCTAATTAATGCAATGATCACTTACTAAATTAAATATGCTAAACATGTACTTGAAAGTTTAACTAAAAAAAATATAGAAAGAGTAGTTTTTATTGAAGAAAATACTCAATTTCAACATTCTCATTATATAGAACACTGATTAGTTAGGAATGCAATCGAAGTGGTGTTAGCTCAGTGGTTAGAGCGCCCACTACCTAAGATCGAGGTCATGAGTTCAAGTCACCATAGGGGTACGAGTGAAATCCTTTGATCCTCTTTTTAAAATTAAAAAAAAAATTAAAAAACCCACGAAGAACTATACTAAGTTACTAACATTTATCCGCATGAGAAATTTGCATTTTGACTCACGCCCTATGCACATAAGAGAAAAATACCTTGAACGCCTCAAGAATTTTGCATTAGGAATACCTTGAACTGTGTTTGCAAGGAATTAATAATTTTTTATCAGAAATTCAGAAATTAAAAGTTACAGAGGTTCAACAAAAATGCAGGTACGGCAAGAAAGAAGAAGAAGGAACATTTGTAAAGAAAAATTAATGAATGGAGTTATGATAAGTAAATCCACCTCAAGTTTCTATTGGAGGTCCCAATAGAAACTCTCATTAAGATTTGTATAATTGTATGACAGTATGAGAGTGACTTTGGAAGAACAATTCTTAGGTTCACCCCTAGCTAGTGTTAACGAGCATATTCACCCCCATTGTCGATTAACATACTTTTACTTAATAAATTAATAATCCAACGGTCCATATCTCAAATAAGCCTTTAAAGATCATCTCTGCAAAAAATCAATCAAATCAGAAATCGTTTAATTATCTAATCGAATCAAACAAATAGATGGTTCTAACTGTTTGGACCAATTGGAGCCGAACACTAACAACACTTACTACTATTATGATGAACCGTCCATGTATTTCATAGACACAAATAACTAAACGGTCTTCAATTTGATTGTTTTTTTACAGAGCTAATCTTTATGTTTCGTTATACAACATGAATGGTCGGATTAGAAAATTATAACGTTATTATGCCTTAATCTCAAGAGAGGGTGAATATGCTCATTCACCCAAGGGGTGAACCTAAGAATTGTTCACTGAGTGGAATGCCAAAAGATAATGATTCAAATTAGAAACTTGTAGAATTTGGCGTGAACAAAACAGAGTGCTTTTTGGAATTACCAAATCAATTAGAAGCACTTCCGAGAGAAGCACCGCATAAATGTTGATATGAGCAT
>LYNE01000242.1:143335-153571 GCA_001662545.1 Rosa x damascena
TTCAGGGTTAAATTGTGCGCTTCCCAAAAGCGACATCAGATGTTCCGGTCAGACTTCATTTAGCTAAAAAAAGTACTACCAACTGTTTTTCAACCAAAAAAAAAACACTACTAACAAAAGTGATACCAAGCAAAAGCACTTCAATACTCCCAAATAGACCGAATTCTAAGATATATTCTAGTGTAACTAAGAGAATTTCTGGTACTATATGTTCGACCGCAACTCAAAATATATTGAATACTACAAATCCATGCATGAAATTTATTCAATAATTATAAGCAGTTTCTTAGTATGTACTTAGGGCATCTGCCACCATAGGCCAAAGGCCAAATATATTTAGCATATCAAAAATGGAATATTCCCTCTAAGATGTCCATTTGGCCTATTAACAAAAAACAGTGTTGCCACCGTAAGCCAAATTCTATAAATCAAAAATAAAATATCATCATCTCCAACGAAGGAAGTGATGGTTATGGAGGAAGTGATGCTAATCTGCCGGAATATTAGCTAAATTTAGTTTTTTTTTTATATGTATTTCAATAATTTTTAGTTTCATTGTTTTACTTTCTGTTGTTTATGTTTTAGCACTTCGCACTCTAGTACTCTTTTTCCCAGCTCGGAATATATTTCCAGTATAGTTTTGACGAGGCTATTAATAAAATTAATCAATTTTACTTAAATAAAAACATATATGTGTGTGTATATCATAAAACTTGAAAATTACACACACAAAAAAAAAATCTGAATATATCAAATATTAGGTTCATATTGAAGATCTCAACAAGATAATAACACTGGTATAATTTTTATATTCAGAAACATTATAAATAACACATTTATATAAGAAAATTATAATTTTATAAATGTATAAAACATAATATATAAAGAAATAAAATATAAAAATTAAATGGGACCTACCATTTAGCCTACCAAATGGGAAGCCAAATTTGACTTATGAAATGTTAGCAGGCCATTTTTTTTTTTGAAGCTCGTGTACTAGCCTACCGTGGGAGAGAGAGATAGACTATAAATGGTGATATAGCCTACGGGGGCAGATGCTCTTACAGACGATACATCACTATAACAATCTTATTCTGTTAACACTTGAGCATGACTGGTTGCTCTTGCTGGCACATGAATTCTCATTCAACTCGAAGATGAAGTACAGGCAAAAGGGTTAGGAGGCATGGTCAGATTGTCACCTTCCTTTTCCAACATTTGAACTACTGTTTTCATGGAAGGACGGTCTATTGGATACCATTGGATGCACCATAGACCCACAACCGCAAATTTCTTAGCAATTTCAACATTTCCTTCGTCTCCAATATGGATGCGAAGGTCGTTCCCTTGTTCTAAGAGGTTATAGATCCATTCTGGGAAGTAGACCTGGCTGGTGGAGTCTTCCATGACTTTAAAATTCTTTCTGCCCCCAACCATTTCAAGAAGCAATGTTCCAAAACTATAGACATCTGCCTTATATGACACCTTACCGAAGTTCCTAGAGAAGACTTCTGGTGCAATGTAGCCCATGGTTCCCCTCGCTGCAGTCATGGATACGGCGCTTTGATCCTTAGAGCACAACTTGGCTAAACCAAAATCGGAAACTTTTGGAGTAAAATCATGGTCTAGCAACACATTATGGGGTTTGATGTCAAAGTGGAGGATTTGTTGTTCGCAAC
The DNA here is from genome assembly GCA_001662545.1 of Rosa x damascena. Lineage (NCBI taxonomy): Eukaryota > Viridiplantae > Streptophyta > Magnoliopsida > Rosales > Rosaceae > Rosa > Rosa x damascena. The sequence continues at coordinate 145,015 of LYNE01000242.1, forward strand.
CTTGGTGAAGATATTCAATTCCTTTGGCTATACCTAAAGAAATATCTTGCAACTTATCCCAACCAAGGAATTAATTTTCATTATCTGCTGATGATAAGAAATTCTGGAGTGGACCGTTTGGTAAGAATTCATAAACAAGAGCTCGTATGAATCCATCAGCACAGTAACCAACCAAGCGTACCACATTGACATGGTGGATTTGACCCATTGTGCCCACTTCAGTAATAAAATCTTCCCCTTTCTCATTTGAATTGTTGAGGATTTTCACAGCAACAAGTAACTTAGAGGAAAGCCTACCTTTAAACACAGTTCCATAGGCCCCTTGACCCAGCTTCTCCTTGAACTGCTCTGTTATCCTCTTAATATCTGCATAACAATATCTGCTTGGCTTAAGAGCTCTGTAGTCATCCAAAAATCTTTTAATTCTCCGCTGATTTTCTTCTTCTCTTTTGACGGAGATATAGACATAGTAGATTATTGTTCCCATCGCTATAAGAATAATAGAAACTGTGCAATAACCTGCAAAATATCACATTCTGTGTAAGAACAAAAACATTCGAGCTAAAAACACAATATACCAATTGAGAGAGAAAAAGAGGAAAAAGAACTTCTGGATTCTCACCTAATGTCTTTATAGTTGGAGCTCCAAGTTTGTGACCTGTAAAAAAATTTTAGGGTGAATAAGGACTTGGGATGTTAAAGAAATGAACAAGAATTATCTATCTATGATTGATGTGTGAAGCATAAATGATACCTTTGGCTTTGGGTACAGCCAAGCATTGAGTTTGAGGATCTGTCTGATTAGTGAATTCATTCTTCAGCTGACATAGCTTGCCCTTCTCTTCACAATGTTGACAAGATGGTATGGACCAGTGGAGAAACATGAATGGGAATAAATGATCAGGTGTGTGTGCAAGAGAAAATTTGTAGTCATGCACCTTGGTACATGACATTAGGGGAATGTAACCAATAGAATCTATCAGATCGAGAAAAGCATAAATTTGGTTGCCTGGATTACCATGGCAAGGGCTCAATCTTGACAGACGACTAGAATGGTACATATATTGATATCTCACAGTTGATAGTGGGCAACTGAACAAGCTTGCGTTGCCTACATATTTGAAGGTAGAAGAAGAACCGTGGTAGAAAATGTCTCTGTCCAGGCAATCAAATTCAGGATATGCTTTAATTAGCTGTGATGTGTAGTTAATCTCTCTAACAAGGAGCTCAGATGATGATGGCATCTCAAGCAGCGTCCAATTGTCGTTGGTGCATGAAAGATCAAAGCCCTGGTAACCACAATGGACCGGTTGCTTACCTTTAAGTCGAAATGGGAACCGGATAGCTGGGCCCTCGCTGCTACATCTTGTTTCGGTGCAATCTTCAAGGCCTACTCCTCCACATCTTGTTTGGGCGCTTGGATGATTTTGGCGACCCAGAAGATTTGAGTCCGGCTGAATGGGGGTTGTCCTGCAAAATAACACTCATGGCTCTTGTGTCCCCCCCAAGGTTCAAAATCTCTGCGATATCTCTGATATATCCCCCGATATCTCCTTTTTTCGACGAACCGATATATTTATGGGGGTAAATATCTTATCTGTCACCGTTTCTGCGAAATTTCTCCGACATCTTCAAATATCCCCGATATATTAGATATTTGCGATATATCCCGATAAAGTGAAGAAATATCTGTAAAATTTGAGGTAAAAAAAAAAACTCAGTAATTCTCTACATTATAAAAATTAAAAATAATGATTATATATATAGACTACGTTATAGTACTTCTAAAAAAAATCAAACATATATAATATATATATAAGTATAATATATACAAGTTGATCGATCAAAAACCTATCGGTACTCATTTCCTGAGCCTCCAGTAGCAATGCCATCAAAAGATAGTCAATCAAAACAAGGCACAATTAAATCATTACTAAAAGGTGGTAGAGAACTATTGGCAATAATGGTGTCCAAATACCACATATATGATGCTGTCCCTTTTAACAAAGCTGATTCTCCATATTTCCAAAACATGTTGACTACAGCTGGAAATCTAGGTAAATTATATTGTGTTTACATATTTCTTCATGGACAATTATGTTAAGTAGAATTTATATAATGAACATTCCTATAAAATAAATCATTTTCTTGTTTAGGTCCTGGTGTAAACCTTCCTACCTCCTATGAAATTCAAACTCGTTACTTAGAGAATGAGTACACATAAATGAAAAGGTATGTGGATACTCACAGAGAAACCTGGAAAATATATGGATGCACTATCATGTGTGATGGATGGACTGGCCCAACCAAAATGTCTATTCTAAATTTCATGGTGTATTCAAAAGGTTCAACTGTGTTTTTGAAGTCTGTAGATGCTTCACATATGAAAAAAAAATGCTCAGTACATAGAACTATTGTTAGATGAGATTATCCAAGATGTTGGACCAGAAAATGTTGTCCAGATTGTCACTGACAATGCATCAGCATTTAAAAAGGCCGAAAGGGAACTACAGAAAAAATATCCGATGTTTTGGATCCCGTGTGCTGCCCACTGCATCGATTTGATATTTGAAGATATCGGGAAGCAAGAGACTGTTTCCACTGTCGTCAAATGGGCTCAAAGTGTAACTAACTACATCTACAATCATGGTTGGGTACTGGCTGAAATGAGGAGCATCACGAAGGGAGATTTGATTTGACCGGGTAAAACTCGATTTGAGACAAATCACATTGCCATCGACAGCATTTTGAAGAAGAAATCTGATTTGAGAAAATTGTTTACAAGTAGCGCATGGAATGAAAATGCAGCGAGCAGGACCAGATATGGCAAAATGATAGAAAAAAGAGTCCTCGATGGGACATTTTGGGATGGCATGGAAGCAGTCCATAAAATTTATAAGCCATTGTATGAGATTCTTCAAATTGTTGACACAGAAATTCAGCCAACCATGCCCATATTATATGAAATGTTTGAAAGAGTGAATCAACAAATATCACAGATGAGAGGAAAGAAATGGGTGCTTAAAATCATCAATGATCAATGGGATAACACATTAAGTCAACCATTGCATGCAGCAGGTATTATTTCTTTATCTCGAAATACTGTTGTATCTTGATAATTACTTAGTTAGATCTATATTATATAAATTTTTGGTTTCTTGTTTGTAGCACATTTCTTAAACCCAAATTTTCATTATCGACATGATGTTGGTTATAGCCCACGCTTCACAAACTCTCTGGCAACAGTTGTCGAACAATTTAACATAAATGGAGAAATTGCAGATACATTTGTGGATGAGGTAACTTCTTATTGATGACAACCTTAAAAATATTTGGGATTAGAAATGACTGTCTTTCAAATGGTTAATGCAGATTGCATGCTTTAGAGATGCAAAGGAATCATTTGGGTCAACCATAGCAAGAAAAACAAGAGAAACCAGAAATACAGGTTTGTGGTATATCCGTATATGTATACATTAAAACACACACATATAATTTCTTTAATAGAAAATGTTGATCTATTATAGTAGTAACTCATTGTAGTAGCTTTACAGCTGATTGGTGGACACAATTTGGGTATTCTGCACCAAACATGCAAAAAATTGCAATGCGTATTTTGGCACAAACGGCTTCTTCTTCTGCGTGTGAGAGAAATTGGAGTACATTTGCTATTATTCATACCAAGCAAAGGAACCGTTTGGCATATCAGAAGTTGGAAAAGCTTGTATACTGTTACTACAACATGAAGCTGCGGCTGCGAGATAAACAGGCAAAGAATAATGTGGTCAATGAAAACAACTATATAGATCTACTTCATGTTGCAAGCGAGCCGCTTGATAATGGTATTGATCCACTTCATGATTGGATTATGCCTGCACACCTCGATGATGAAGCTGGAAGACCTCTTCCACAAGTTGTAGAAACTGCAACTAATGCTGGAATCAACGTAGAGAGAGTCTTATCTGAAAAAGTTGTTAAAAACCCAGAAGATAATTCAGATGGTGATGATGCGTGGGGTGGTACAGCAACTCCAGATAGTTCTGATGATGGTGGGGAGGGTGGAAGCGGAACATGTAGTGGAGGTGAAGCGGAACATGTAGTGGAGGTGAAAGATATGAATATGGACAATCTTCTGTGGATGGAGGATTCCAATTTACCTGTGAAGGTAATTTTGATCATGCCACCCAAGATAAAGACCACGGAGTGAGAACAGCTGGTCATGGTGCTCAAGAGAAGACCCGATATGGGAGGAGGACTAGAGGTGCAACTGATGATCAAAGTACCCCATCTGATGTTTCTTCAATTGCCTTAAGTTTTGACTCTATCAATTTAGGCACAGAGCGCAGTGGGATCTCAAATGAATCTCATGAAGGCAACGATCAATTTGGTTATGATGCTTATGGATATGCAAATTTTTCATTTGGACCACACAGAGCTTAAACTGCGGGTAGAGCCCAACACTGTAGAAACGATCACGCAGACCAAATGGCACTGTAATAGAGGTGAAAAAATTCATCATGCAATGACTAAAGTAGATAGATAGAGATAAACGGAAATAAAGTTTGACAAGCCACTCTACTCACCCAATTTATGAATCTCATTAAGGCAACGATCAATTTGCTTATGGAATCCAATATCTCCATCAAGGATGTGACATGCAAATTTTGTATTTTGACCTCAAGCCTCACAACATTCTTCTTGACGAGAATTTTACTACCAAGGTTTCTGATTTTGGATTAGCAAGGCTATACCCATTGGATAACAGCATTGTGTCTTTAACTGCAGCAAGAGGAACCATAGGATACATGGCTCCAGAGTTATTCTACAAAAACATTGGAGGTGTATCATACAAAGCCGATGTGTATAGTTTTGGAATGTTAATGTTGGAAATGGCTGGTAGAAGGAAGAACTACTTTCCTACATAGATCATTCAAGCGAATTTAGCCAAATCTACTTTCCTACATGGATTTCTGATCAATTGAATCAAGGGAAGGAGATCGAAATAGGAGATGCCACTGAAGATGAAATGAAAGTCATAAAGAAGATGATCATAGTGGCATTGTGGTGCATACAAATGAAGCCTACTGAACGCCCTTCAATGAGCAAAGTAGTAGAAATGCTTGAAGGAGAAATTGAGAGCCTCCAAATACCTCCGAAGCCTTTCTTATGTCCACAGCAAATGCCAGTAGATGATGTTGAGGACAACTTAAGTACTACACGTGCATCAAGAATAACAGAATCTACACAGATCAATTTGAGTGCAGATGCAAATTAAGTGAATTTATATTTGTCAATATATGGATGTACATACATGTACATTTGCAAGCATAATTAGCTATAATGGGCCATGCTCATTGTACCGCCAAAGGTACTAATTCCAACCAAAGGAATGACATGCAGACACACCGCCAAACGGGCTACAGCCTCAGCGTCGGACCACCTCCAGATCACCGCCGACGCGCCGCCACGTGCCGCCCCAAGATGGTATCAGAAGCTTCTGAAACTGGAAACTGAAGCATATCAGTCCCACATCGAAAACTAAGAGAAGATCAACCTCTTCCTCACCTATAAAAGGTTCTCTCCTCATTATTCACGCATTCAATACTTACCTACTGTTACTTTGTCAACATAAATACATTGACTAACTTAGGCACCGGAGAGTTGAAGACCGCCCGGCGCGGTCTCCCTCTGACGCCCATTGTATTTTACTTGACAGGTAGCGGGAGCTTCAGGAACAACGCAAGTACCGATCCGCCCACCGGATCAGCGTTAACTAAGGTCCAGCTACCGCCGGACTTTTAGACATTAACATTGGCGCCGTATGTGGGAACCCTTGAACAAAAGGCCATCCCACTACAATCACCATGACTAACGGTAGCGGGGGAAACGCTGAAGAGCAGGCAGAACATCCCGCCATCCCCCAACCCTCCGACCCAGCGGTAGGCGTTAACCGCGCACTATTCACAACCCCGGCCAACCCTGGTGGTGAGGCAAATCCAAGCAGCAGCCGCCCGCCGGGCCAAGATCTCGTCACTATGTACGAGCTAGCACTGGCGGATCTCCATAAGGCAAACAGAGAACGTGAAGAGGAGCGCAAGGAAAAGGCTGAAGCCCAAAGACAGGTGGCTACGCTCATGACACGTTTTGAGGAACTAAAGAAGACGCTGGAGGCCACCGCCCGCCCAGTACAGAGCGAGCAGTCATGTAGCACCAAGCGTAGTCGACCCGGCACCGGCATATTGGTACCAGGGCCGGTCATACAGACGCAGGTACCACTGAGCCCACCTGAGTTGTTGGGAATGGGACCACCGCCCATACCCCAACTAATGTTAGAGCAGGAGGCAGAATCACTCCCGCACACCAATCGCTCGGAGGCTAGGGCGAGGACTGAAGGCAGTCCGCCTGTGCAGAGGCGCAGGCCATCCCGGCGGGTCATTCAGGCTGATTCCGCCAGCGATACAACTGCCCAGATGTTGGAAATGATGCACCAACTGGAGCAGAGGTTGATCAAGGCGGAGTCGGGCATCCCAGTGCCAACTCAGAATCCGTTCTTCGCTTCCAGACCTGGGCCCTTCACTGCTGCAATCGTGCAGGCTGTCAGACCGGCATATGCAAAAACCCCAAAGATGTCGCATTACGGCGGAATGTCTGATCCCTTCGTCCACATGGACACCTTCAAGAAGGTCACCAACAACAAGGGGTTCGACGACGCTACCTTATGCCACTTGTTCAGTGAAACATTGGATGGCGAGGCAATGAACTGGTTCTTTGAGTGCCCGCCGGGGTCTGTCAGCTCATTCCATGCACTATCACACGCTTTCCTCTCCCGGTTCATCTTATTGTTCGCCGGGCATCACAACACAAGTCAGCTGTTCAGCGTCAAGCAGGGGGAGGACGAATCATTGAAGGCCTTCGTCACAAAGTGGCGAGCGGCAGCGTCTCAGTGCCGTGACCTAGACAAAACAATGGCATCGGCAGCCTTCAGGAAGGGACTTCTCAAGGGACCGTTCCTCTATCACCTCAACTACAGCCATCCCAACGCAACGTATGACCACGTCATGAGTGAGGCGGTCATTCACGCTCAGGAGGAATTCATCACATACGGAGAGACCCCACCGCCACTAGCAACTCCAACAAAGTCAACACAGCCATCATCCATTCATCAGGAAACCGCTGACAAGATTTGGTCAGCACCGCCAACTGACAAGAAAAGGGAGTGGCAGCAGGGCCACCACCAGAACAAGCGGCAGAAGGACCAGCATTACAACAAGGGAAACCGCCCAACCCATGGGGATAACCGCAACAAGCTGGCGGAGTCCTCGCAGCGGTATGCGGTATTCACTGTTCTGACGGCCTCGTATGAGGACATCTACAATCAGTGCAAGGATCAGATCCCACCACCACCCCCTCCAAAGTACCCAAAAACGGGCAAACCCAGGAACACCGGCAGGTGGTGCAAATACCACGAGGACAGCGGCCACAATACCAACAGCTGCAATGCTCTCAAAACGGCCGTTGAGACCTTGTACCGTGATGGCAAGTTGGAACAGTTCAAGATGCGCCAACCACCACCAGTAATTGCCAACGTCGAGACCTTGGGCCGCATCAACACCATCGATGGCGGTGTTCCAATCACCAGCATGTCTCACAGGGCAAGAAAGCGCTATGCACGCGCTAATCATTCGAAGGAAGTCTGCAACATCCGCTACGAAAGATCTGCCAAACTCCCAAGATCAGGTTGGGAACCTATTACCTTCTCAGAGGAGGAGGAACGCGGAGTGCATTTACCCCATGATGACCCATTCTTGGTCTATGCCATTCTTGGCAAATTCTCGGTGGGGAGAATCTTGGTGGATAGCGGGTCCGCTGTCAACGTCATCTTCAGCGGTTGCTACGACCATCTCAAGTGGAACAAAAAACTACTCCAGGATCACGAACCACTGCTCAGCTTCTCCGGTGACGTCACACAACCGCTAGGGTCGGATTACATGCGACTGGTTATTGGCACTAGTCCATGCATGGCGGAGGTGCATACGAAATTCATTATTGTCGACTGTTTTAGTTCGTACAATGCCATCATTGGTCGACCAGCGCTTAACAAGCTCAAGTGCATCATTGCCGGGTACATGCTTCTCATGAAGTTCCCCACGCCCAACGGCACGGGCTTTGTGAGGGGAAGCCAGCAGCTGGCACGAGAATGTTATTCAACGACTATAGCGCGGTCAACGCGCCGCCATGAAATTCTGACGGTGGGTAATGAGGCACCGCCACCAAATATCTTTGAGGATCCTAGGGATGAGGAGGAGAAATATGTAAAGAAGGAGCCGGTCAACCCGGACACGTCGTTGAAAGTTGTCTGTATCTCAGACGAGCACCCTGAGCGGACAGTCCGCGTAGGCGCCCAACTAGATCCAGAGGTGGAGGCAGAACTCACTCAATTCCTACGTGATAATGCCGCCGTCTTTGCATGGTCCTACGCTGACATGCCGGGTATCTCCCCTGAGGTTATCACTCATAAGCTGACCATCAAACCCTCCTTCTATCCCATCAAGCAGAA
>LYNE01000243.1:0-33596 GCA_001662545.1 Rosa x damascena
AAACCATAAAGGCTAAGGCCAGTTTTTCTATGTCAGGGTACCTTGTTTCTGCACTTGGTGTTCTGTTTTTTCTGTTTTGGTTTCTGTTGCCCAGTAGGGATTGATCCGTGTACTGCAATCCCCATTTTCCAGAAAATCATATTCTGTCCTTGTATTTTCACTTGGTATCAGAGCAGGTTCTAAAGAATTTTAGTTGATCCGTGGTCAAGGATGGAACGTGAACGTGAACGTGATAGAGCTTCCAATTCTATAAATTGCCCGCCCTTGTTTGATGGTGAAGACTATTCACAATGGAAAATTATGATGAGGGCTTTTCTATATTCTCAAGTCGAAAACATGTGGAACGTTGTTGAGAATGGATGGGAGCACCCAACCAAGGCAGAAGAATCAAAGAAAGCAGAAGGATCATCTGCAAGAATTCTTAAACCTAGGAAGGAATGGACTGAAGAGGAAGTTCGTGACCGAAATTGTGATTTTAAGGCTAGAAATTCACTTTTCACCGCTTTGTCCAAGAAATGGAGGATGAGAATTAGCCACTGTGACACAGCCAAAGAAACTTGGGACTTGCTTCAAGTCACGTATGAGGGAAACAAGAGGGTTAGAGGTCAGAAGCTTCAAAGACTTGTATTGGAATTTGAAAACATGACCATGGAGGAAGAGGAATCGGTTGATGGCTTCCATGCTCGACTTCTCAATGTTACAAGCCAATGCTGCAGCCTTGATGATCCATTTGAGGAGCACCGAATTGTCAATAAGTTTCTCAGGGCTCTTCCTTCAAAATTCCAAGCCAAACAGATTGCCATTGAGGAAGCTCAAGACCTTGACACATACACCTTGGATGAACTGGTTGGAAATCTCAAAATTTTTGAGATGAGACTCAAGCCTGAAAAGAAGGTAAAAAGTGTTGCATTTTCTTCTATCAAAAAGAAAGAAGTTATTGATGATTCTATTGATTTAGCCTTGCTAACTAAAGAATTTAAGAACTTTTTGAAAAACAAAAATTCTTCAGGGAATACTTCAAAAACTTTCTCTAATTCAAAGAGGGATCAAATGTCTGAAAATCGTTTTCACAAAAATCCAAAGTTTGCTAAATTCCCTCAAAAGAAAAATTTTCCTGAAAAACCAAAGTGTTTTGAGTGTGGTGGAATTGGACATCTTCCTACCAATTGTGGCAACAAGAGGTAAAATTTGTGTGGTAACAAGGCATTAAAGTCTACTTGGAGTGACAGTGATGATAGCACTCAATCCGATGGTGAAGAGGTAAATCTTGCTCTTACTTTCCTCCTTTAATTCTAAACTATCTGATGTTTCTGATTTAGAAGATGACTCTTTTGATGAAGAAACAAATGAAAAATGCAAGCAATTGTACAATGCCTCAAGAATTGTTCTTAAGAAAAATAATAAAATCAAAGAGGAAATTGAATTCTTAAGGAGTGAAAAAGAAAAAATTGAGCAAAACCTTGAATTATCTTTGAAAAAATGGGAAGATGAATGAACTGACCTTGTTGATAAGATTAAAGTTTTGCAGGGAAAGTCCAAGTCTCAAGACTGGAACAAGGAGCATGATGAGCTTATTAACAAAATCAAGGTTTTGCAGGTTGAAATAAAGGCTCAATCTTACTTAAATGTTTCTCTAACCCTTGAGAATGAAAAATTGCAGGATGACTTATTGAGGGTCAAGGAGAGCTTTAACAAATTCTCTATAGGGTCTGAAAAAGTCTCTAAGATGATGGGCATTGGCAAAGCTCATGGCAATAAGGAAGGATTAGGATATAATGGTGAGTCATGCAAACCTTTGATTTTTGTAAAAAGTGTGGAAGGTGAGAGCCCATCAAGCAATTCACAAAGCTCTAGTGACAAACCATCTGGCTCCAAGTTGGCTGAAAGAACAGAACCTCATAAAGTCATTCATTCACATCAAAAAAATCTTTCGGTAAGTTCTGACAAGCACACCTCTGTGCGTCAGCCTAGGTATGATCCCAACTCCAAAAACTTCATTCCTACTTGTCATTATTGTGGAAAATTGGGACATATACGTCCTCGGTGCAACATGCTTCGTAGGGTCACTCAAAATCAGATAAGAACATTGAGATTTAACGCACATGCCTCGTTGCAAGCTGAGTTGAAAGAAGGTCTGAACCTGATAGCCAGGATTGCAAAGCTGGCTTCAATCCCTGTAGATCTGGAAACGAAAACAAAACAAACTTGGGTTAAGAAGGAAACAAATGCTTCTCAACTGAGATTGATAATTATGACATATCCTCTGAATGTATTGATGCAACGTGTTTGCTTTCATCTTACAGTTCCAGTAATGAGATTGATCGTGTGGAAGCCACTTGTCTTGTGGCTTTGACTACACTTGCAGATAAGAAAGGTGATGTTTGGTACATTGATAGCGGTTGCTCAAGACACATGACCGGTGAAAAGAGTTGGTTTGTGTCTTTTTCAAGCGAATTCACAACTGGATCAGTCACGTTTGGAGATAGAAAAAAGGCCAAGGTAATGGGTAAGGGAACGGTAAGTACACCAGGTATTCCTAATCTCCAAAATGTCTTGTTTGTTGAAGGACTTCATGCAAATCTCATAAGTGTTTGTCAATTAACTGATGATTATGAGGATGTAAATTTCAATAAAACAAGATGTATTGTTACTGATAACAATGGCAAAAATATTATGGGTGGTTTGCGTTCAAAAGATAATTGTTATCATGTACGTGCTAATAAATCTGTTGAAGTGCAGACATGTTTGAAAGCCAAGACATCAAATGATGTTCTTGAACTTTGGCATAGGCGTCTGGGGCATGTAAATTTTCAAGACTTGCTGAAACTTTCACACAAGGAAAGTGTAAGAGGTATGCCCTCTCTCAGTGGTAAACCAGACAAGATGTGTGACGGTTGCAAGGCAGGTAAGCAAACTCGTGCCTCACATGGAGCAATTAATTCTTCCACTACAACTCATCCGTTGGAACTTATGCATATGGACCTTGTTGGACCTTCACAAACCGAAAGCATGGGTGGTAAGAAATATATTTTGGTTGTTGTTGATGACTTCTCACGTTTTACTTGGGTAAACTTCCTTAGAGAGAAGAGTGATACATTTGGAAGCTTTAAGGAATTGTGCAAAAGAATAACAAATGAAAAACATTCCTCAAACTTATGCATTGTTAGAGTTAGGACTGATAATGGAATTGAATTTGAAAATGCTTTGTTTGCTGAATTCTTTCTTGAACATGGAATTTCACATGAGTTTTCAGCTCCAATTACCCCACAACAGAATGGTGTAGTTGAGAGAAAGAACAGGGTATTGCTAGACATGGGAAGAGTGATGCTACACTCAGCTAGACTTACTCCAAACCTTTGGGCCGAAGCAGTTAGCACTGCTTGCTATACTGACAACCGTGCATTTTTGAGACCAGGTACTAACAAAACTCCATATGAGCTATGGAAAGGTAAGAAACCCAATGTAAGTCATCTTCGTGTTTTTGGCTCTCCTTGCTATATTTATAGAGATAGAGAATATCTTGGTAAATTTGATGCTAGGAGCGATAAAGGCATATTTCTTGGTTATTCTTTGGATAGTAGAGCTTACCGGGTGTACAACAAGCGAATCATGTCTGTAATGGAATCCTATAATGTATCTATTGATGATTGTGCTGTGAGTACTGTTCAGGTTAATCAAGATGAGGATCAACCCTCAGGAAGCCGAATAAATGTGGAACTGAATGAAGAAACGGATGATTCCTCAAATGATCCTATTTTTGATCCTCCACCAGTTCAGAGAACAAGGTTCAAACAGGTTCAGAAAGATCACTCCACTTAGGATGTTATTGGGAACTTACAGGGAGGAATTCAAACTCGCAGACAAGTTACATCCCAGGTAGGGGTCATCATTTGGCCCGTGGGCCTAAAAGCCGGTGGGGGCCCGCTCGGCCCGCCCCGCAGAAAAGCCCATCTCGGCCCTGCCCATTGGGCACGAGGCAGGGCTAGGGCGGAGGGTTCAAAGCCCAGGCCCGCGGCCTGGCCCGTTATATGCCCAAAAAGGCCCGCCCGGCCCGGCCTTATAAGCCCGCCCGGCCCGGCCTTATAAGCCCATTCAATTTTTGTATTAATATATTTTTATGTAGTTATATTGAACTAATAATTGAATTAGGCCATATGTTTTTTTAATTTTGTATTTTATTTTGTTCAATAATTAACATATCATCATTTTTTCATAGGTTTTTGTATTTTTTTAACAAAATAATATGACATATAAATATAATGGGCTCGGCCCTGCCCATCCAAAAAAGCCCGGCCCGGCCCGGCCCTAAAAAGCCCGTAAGGCCCTGGGCCTTGATTTTTAAGAAAAGCCCGGCCCTACCCGGCCAGAAAAATAAAAAAAATATGTTTTGGCCCGGCCCGAGCCCATTAATTTTGGGCAGGGCCGGCCCTGCCCTGCCCATTGACGACCCCTAATCCCAAGTAAGTATCGATTCTGCTCTTGTTTGCTTTCTAACTGACAATGAAGTGAACATAAACATAATTTCGAATTGTGGGTTTGTCTCCCTTATTGAACCAAAGAATATTAAAGAGGCCTTGAATGATGATGATTGGATAAACGCTATGCATGATGAATTGAATCAGTTTACAAGAAATGATGTGTGGTATCTTGTTCCTAGGCCTAGTGAATTCAATGTGATTGGCACTAAATGGATTTTTTGAAATAAAAGTGATGAGCATGGTAATGTTACTAGGAATAAAGCTGCACAAGGGTACACACAGGTTGAAGGACTTGATTTTGATGAAACCTTTGCCCCAATTGCAAGGCTTGAATCTGTTAGACTTCTTCTTGCTATTGCTTGTCATCTTAAGTTTAAGTTGTATCAAATGGATGTAAAAGTGCCTTCTTGAATGGTGTCTTGCAAGAGGAAGTTTATGTTGAACAGCCTTAGGGATTTGTAGACCCTTGTAAACCTGATCATGTGTATAGACTTAAAAAGGCTTAGTATGGTTTGAAACAAGCTCCAAGCGCCTGGTATGAGCGTTTATCTGCCTACCTAGTGAGCAAAGGATACCATAGAGGTTCCGTAGATAAAACCTTGTTTGTCAAAAGGGATAAAAACCATGTCCTGATTACTCAGGTTTATGTTGATGATATCATATTTGGCTCTACCTCTGATAGTTATGTTAAAGAATTTACTAAGATCATGGAAAGTGAATTTGAGATGAGCATGGTTGGGGAGCTAAATTACTTTATGGGTCTACAAGTTCGTCAACTGAAAGCAGGTATGTTTCTGTCACAAACTAAATATGCTGAGAATCTTGTGAAAAAGTTTGGCCTTGAATCTGCAAAAATTGTCACTAATCCAATGAGTACAAGTACCAAACTTAGTGAGGATCTCACAGGTAAGTCTGTTGATCAACTCTCTATAGAAGTATGATTGGCAGTCTTCTTTATCTCACTACTAGTAGGCCTGACATATCCTATTGTGTTGGAGTTTGTGCTCGTTTTCAGGCAAATCCGAAGGAATCTCATTTGGAGGCAGTGAAAAGGATTATACGTTATGTCTCAGGTACAATGAATTGTGGCATCTACTTTACCTTTGATACTAATGTTGAAATTGCAGGTTATTCAGATGCAGATTAGGGACGAAACTTGAAAGATCGGAAAAGTACATCTGGTGGTTGCTTCTTTGTGGAAAACAACATGGTGGCCTGGCATAGCAAGAAGCAAAATTGTATATCACTTTCCACCGCTGAAGCAGAGTATGTGGCTGCAGGTAGCTGTTGTACTCAGATGTTATGGATGAAGCAAATGCTTCGTGACTACTGAATTTCCCAAGGTAAGTTGACCATATTTTGTGATAAATCAAGTGCTATCAATATTTCCAAAAATCCAGTGCAGCACTCTCGCACTAAGCATATTGACATGAGATATCACTTTATCCGAGACTTAGTTGAGAAAGAAATACTTGAACTTGCATTTGTTCCCACTGAGTATCAATTAGCAGACTTATTCACAAAACCATTGGACAATGCACGATTTGAATCACTTAGAAGTGCCATTGGTGTTCTAAGTTCTGCAACTCTTGCCTAATTTCCATATATCAGCATGCATTCATTTTGTATGTCTTCATGGTAGCATAGGTGCATTTTCTTTTTGTTTCTGCATTGTTAAGTTCAGTTTCTGGAACTTCAGGATTGAAATCATGGCTTGTATCCCCAAGTGTCTGACAGCTGATTTGAACTTAGATTGACAAGGGCCATGTTTCATCCTAAAATCTGTGTGCAATAGGGTGCCTAGCACGTGTTGAACTTGTACTTACATCACTCTGTACTTGTGAGTTTGAACAACATATTCTCTACAATCTTGAAACCTCACATGCACACATACTCTAAGTGGTGGTACGTCTTAATTGATGGTTGGCTTGTTCACATTGCTCATGTACGAAATTACTCATGTTGATTGCTCCTTGATATATAAAAAAAAAAAAAAAAATTGTAGTTGGTTTATGGAGCATGGCCAGGCTATTCCTAAAGTAAATAGGCCTCGGTCATGACGAACGATATGAGGATTGGGAAGAAACGGGAATGGTTTGGTCCCCCGGTGGATTGTGAGACTATTGACTCGAGTAGATGTGCTCTGTGGGATGTCCTTGTTACATCTAGTACCCTACAGTCATCTGACTTGGGAGCTGCTGGCATAATACTCGTTACATGGGTCTTAGTCTTACTAAACAAAAATAGTTATGTTGTGTGAAAGGCAAAAAGAAAAATTCCAAATCATGCCCACACGGTGTTATAAGGGGGAATAAAGTTTATATGCTTAAATGTGTTTCATATGTGAGCTTTGCTTTTCAGGTTTCCACAAATACTTCACACCCCATCTTGAGATTTGTTCACTCTACACCACAAGCGGTATAGAATACTCGCTCAACCTTTATTTTACCTTGTGATTGTCGGAATACCTTCTCTCGTGCAAACTCATCTTGTTGCACTCTATTTCTGGTTAAGTGGTGTTGCTCTTGTTGGAAAAGCTATGCAAATTCAGTCTGTTATTGCCAGTGGATATAGCCCAACATCATTGTGTGTTTGCATTACTCATACCATATTAAATTAAGAGGGAGTTTCAGGACTTGGTCACTTTGCCACACTTTATTTGCTTCCCCTTGCATCTTTGTAGTACGTCTTGTGGGTTTCTGGTCTCTGGGTCTACTTTGTACTAACTCACACTTAAAAAATAATAATAATAATAATAATAATTTACTTGTTATTTATTTCCTTTTCCACCGTGTGTTTTAAGTGTGTTAGCTAGGTTACTTTTTCCCCCAAATTTCTCTCTTCCCTCTCGAGGCCGCTCTCTCTCTCTCTCCTTTCTCTCCCCATGGCTCTCATCAAGCACACCGTTTGGCGCCCTAAAGCTCCGGCCAGCACCTCTCCTCCGGCCTCGCCTCCGGCCACCAGTCCTTCTCGGCGTTCCAATCGCCTCCACCGACCTCGGGATTCTGGCCCGCCTACCTCTGTTGAGCATCCTCAGGCCTTGCCGGATTCGCCATCTCAGTCTCTGGACCACGCTCCATCGTCGCCTTCTGGGTCCGAGCATTCCTCCGCCGCCGCTGCACTTTCTGATTTCGCTGCTTCTGAGCCTGCCCCTGCCTCTCCTTCTCCGGCTCCCACATCGCAACGCCACTCGCCCAGTCCTCCCTTGCCAGCTCCGCCATCCAAGAGGCCTCGGTCTTCCGGCTGCTCTGGCCCTTGTCTTCTAGGTCGACCAACTCTCCGGAACCCCGTAAGGATTCTCGCTTTGTGACGCATACTCAAAGGGTTGATTATGAAAAATATACTTGCTTGCGTCCTGTGGTTTATGAAAAGCGTTTTCAAGTGGCTGAATTGGATTCCTTATTTGCTGAAACTGTTCGAATTTTTCAATGGGACTTTGTCTTGGATGTGTTGCCTACTCCTAATCTTACTGTGGTTAGAGAGTTCTATGCCTGTTGTTCTCCCAATATGCCTGCGCACGTTGATTTACTTAATGCTGCTACTCTGATTGGATGCAATGTGTATATTCGCGGTGTCTCTGTCCCTTTCACACCAACCACCATCCGTGAAACATTGGGTCTACTTGCCCCTGCTTCCGAGATGTCTAAGATTGATCAAGAGCTTGCATCTTTGTCCATTGATACTGTTGTGGCTGCACTTTATGAGGATCGTCCGGATTCCACTCCCGTGGAGCTTTCCGCTGGTGCTCTTAGTGAGTTATGTAGATTGTTGGGGCATTTGGTTCGTACTCTGCTCTATCCTTCCACTCAGAGCAGCAAGATTACCTTGGAGGAAGCTCGTCTCATCTATGTCCTAAATGCCAAGGGTCCCTATCTACCTCCTGAGCACTACATGTGTACAGCTATCCGGAAAGCTGCTGTTGAAGGTCGTAGTCACAAAAAGGCCGCCTTAGTTTTTCCCTCCGTGATCACTGCTGTCTGCAAGGCCAAAGGTGTTCTCTTTGAAGACTCTGATGAAATGGCTCCTCCTTTGAAGGTCTTTTCCCGGAGTTCTCTTCTTTGCAGTACTAGTCAAAGCAAGACCAAGGGTCTCTTTGTTGACACCACTTCTATCTCCCGCACCTTGCTTGATCATTTCCCTATGGTGAACCGCAAGTTGGACCAGCTTCAAACTGATGTAGGTGCCCTTCTTCAGCGCGTGGATCACCTTAAGGGGGAGCTTCACTCTCTTCGTGCCACCTTTGCCCATTCCTCTTGAGCTTTGGTATACCTATCCAAAAAGGGGGAGAAGAAGAAGAAGACAAAGCAGTCTTATTTTGACTTTTGACTGGGATTGGACCTAACTTGGTTTTTGTTTTCTGCTAGCTTTTATTAGTTCAGTGTGACTAGGTTTCTTTATGTTTTAAGTGAGTAGTTGACTTTGGACTAGTGGTAAAATGACTCTCTTATATTGCTCATATGTGTTTGTTGCTATCATGTTTATTTCACAATGTGTGTGTGATGAGTGTTTCAGGATTGATGAATTCTTCAAGTGAACTTTCTCAAGTATTTGTTGAGGGGGAGTTTCTTGTAATAGAACAGTTTTGTATAGGAATGCCAAAGGGGGAGATTGTAGGTACAGATTTTGTACATGTCGTATTGGCATTCCCATACAAAGCTTACAAAGCTATGACAATGCTATTTACTGATCTCGAAGAGTCATAGGACAGGTAAATGTGTCTGCATATGCATGGGATTGCAACATGTGTTGCAATCCCCTAGTCTGCAGTCAGTTTCATGTGGAGTCCGTTTTTGAAAAGTAGGTTTTTGGTTTTATGTATTTTCGTTTTTAAAGAGTCTTCTGAATGTGAAAATCGTACTATTGACGTCCTAAGGTTTTTAGGACTTGTCTATTCCTAATTGATTTCCCTTAAGATTTGTTGGAGTTCTTATATGGGAAGTTTCTTTCGAAATTGATTAAAAATTAGGGTAGAATCTTTGGATTATTTTTGAGGAGTTGCCGCAGGTCTATTACTAGAGCAGACAATATACACGGCAAGGGTGAGACATCTATTGAGGCAAGAATTTTGATAGAGTCTTGCACATTAGATTGAAAGTGTGTCTTCACAAAGAGTAAAACACTTGGTCCATGAATAAGTGTCATTGATTGTGTTCGCATATGCATAAACCTCTCTTGAGATCAGTAGAGAGACTGTGAAGAAAGAAGAACAAGATTTGAAGATCATTCAAGTGAAGGAGTTCAGAGAAGGAAGACAAACTTAGAGTTAGCTTTTGTCTAAATCTTATAGCCGAGCAAGTGCTATACAAGTTTGTACAAGAACATATCCTTTTGAATAAGATGATTATTATTTTGGGTTCTCAAGAGTAAGAGCCCCGCAGTGTTTTTAATCTCATATTTGAGGTTTTCACTGCATAACCAAAACTTGGTGTTCTGTTTTTTCTGTTTTGGTTTCTGCTGCCCAGTAGGGATTGATCTATGTACTGCAATCCCCATTTTCCAGAAAATCATATTCTGTCCTTGTATTTTCAGGGACTGATGAGCAAAATACCCGCCCCGCTGGTTTTCCTGTTGGATGTGCCATCAACATAGAGCTACCAAGTGCTGGGTGGCTGTTGGATGGGTGCCTGTGGTGGTGTAATTTGAACTGGGTTGTCTTGCTAAGGTATGAGCTCATAAATGAAGTCTGCCATTGCTTGGCCCTTTATTGTTGTCCAGGATTTGTAATAAATGTCGAACTCTCCTAGCTCGATGGCTCATTTTACTAGTCTACCAGAGGTTTCCGGCTTTGCAATACCTGTCTTAGCGAGTGATTGGTTAACACTGTGATGGAATGTGCTTGGAAGTAGTACCTGAGCTTCCTTGCAGAAACCATAAAGGCTAAGGCCAGTTTTTCTATGTCAGGGTACCTTGTTTCTGCACCTGTGAAATAACGAGACTGTATAGACAAGGCTAATGCGGGGACGTGTGGCCGAGGGCGTGTAGGAGCTATGGCTGGGGAGGCTATTCGAGCAAGGCTAATCTGGTTGCAAAGCTAGCGAGGCTAGCTATGTGGAGCACTGGGGGTGCGCTGGTGTTATAGGAAGAGGACTAGGTGCTGGCGAGGTTAACTATAATTTTTTTTTTTTTGGATTAATTTTAGTTACCTACTCCAATTTTAGGCCCTTCTAAAATTTCATCAACCTCTGCTCTCAATTTCAATCAGCCGTGTTCAATTTTCTAAGCTCAATCTAATCTTCAGTCAAGTGCAGATTTAGCAGTCTACAGAAGGGCTAAAATAGACAATTTACACCTTTTTCTTTAAAACTAAATCCAAATATCCAACTAAAACCACCCAATCACTATAGCTTCTTCTTTACCGCCGCCACCGCATTTATTTGACAAACACCGTCCTCTTCAGTCTGTTCTTCTTCGTCGCCTACTACCTCATCCACCACTAGCGGGACAAGACACAAACCTCCATGCCATTTTCTCCCTCATTGATCCTTCATCTACCTCCCCGGCTTCTTTAGCATTGATTTCGTCCAGTTGACGCCTGGGATGATGACCTGTGTAATACCTCGAATATTCGTATTAATTTTCGATGATTTTCCAGAGATATTAGATTAATTGTTAGGATGATTGCGTGGCTCGGGAATGGAGTGAAATTATTTTCGGACAAATAATTATTCGAAATGCACGTTTTAAGGGGGTGCGAAGTTTGACTTTTTATACATTAGGTTTCTTCGAAAACTTCATTCATGAAAGTCGTAGAGCGCGTCGATACGAGTTCGAGGACATGTGGAACTTGTAAATCGGAGTTCGTGCGAGAAAGTTATGGTCAGCAGAATTTATTACTATTTTCAGAATTTTTTTGGTATAAATAGTAAGTTTCCGAAAATAGTTTCAGAAAAACAAAAATTTCCATTTTGGTCAATTTCCAGAAAATTCCAAAAACCCAGCCAAATTACTCTCTCTGTAATTTGGCCGACCTTATCCGTGTTTTCCGGCCAACTCCAGCCACTTTAGACGACAGGACTGGCCAAGATCAACTCAGACTGGTGTCACCATCCTCCCTGTGGTGGTGGCTTGCTCTGAATCTCACCCACAGTGGTGCATCGAGGCTGCAAAGGTAGAGGCAGTCAAACCAGTCCGACGACGGCAACGGCTCAAACCCAACTCCGATGATGACAACAACTCAAACCAGTCTTGTTAGGTTCGTGGGAGCTTCTTCTTTCGATCCATTATGGTGCTTATGGATGATTTGAACCGGAGAAGAGTAAACTCATGGTGAATAGTTAACTCTGGCTTGGAGGCTCGATTCTTCTGATCTAGGCTGAACTGGTCAAAACCTTAAGTATTAAAATTGATCCTCATACTATAAACTCCATTTTGGACGGTTGGATTAAACTTGTCACGCCCGAATTTCAAACATAAATAATAATACAATTACATCAAATACAGAGTACCGGTCGTGATGGTTCGGACACCAATAGTAATTAGTTGAGAAATTTTTCCCTTAAACAAGGCACCCAGTGATGTCCCGAACCCACAATGTAAATATAGTTTAGAGTCACATATTATATTAAGCCAAGTTTATAAATTAATCTGAAACATCAATTCAATAAGTAACTGCACACACTACACTCATTAGACAACGGAAGACTAATAAGTGTGCAGTACAATTCAGTAATAAACCTACCACTGTAACAGCAAGGAAAATCTACGGCTTCAACCACGCTCACCCTAACCTGTAGGATAAACCCCTACACCGTGGAATAATGCACCGGGTTGCAAACACAAACCCGGTAAGCTTTTGCAAGCTTGTATGAGTAAACTCAAAACAACAACAACAACATGCTTAAGTCCTCTCAACCTAACAGTCAATAAGCATATTTCACAGCATCGACTCTCATTTCCACTTATTTCAATAGCATGCATCAACAAGGCTACTCATAAAGGAATCTATATGCTCATGTCTCAATTCAGCATTCAAATCCATGATCATAGTCCAAAACAAAACCCTTTAAGTAATGTTTGAAATCATATTTGATGCTCAAAGGCGGATTTCCAAATCACGATATCCAAAGTCATCGTAATGCAACTCAAGGAAGCAACGCACACAAATGATAAGGAAAACAACTCACACTTTGATTTCCTTTCAAATCGAAGTAAAAGAAAGCAACTCATGCCTTGATTTCTTTCAACACGAAATAAAGAAAGCAATCACACCTTGATTTCTTATAAATCACGAAATAAATAAAGCAACTCACACCTTGATTTCTTTCAAATCGTATATAAGGAAAGCAACTTACTCCTTGATTCCTTAAAACACAAACTCATGAGTTAGATATAACCTCGCTCCGTTATCCCATGAATTACACTGGCAGACAGACTAGAGCTCTAACTGAAATAGTAATCACTCGTCCGGCCAAAGACGTGATTACTCGATATACTACCAAAAGTCAACTTATGACATTAAATCCTCGGGCCTCTTGGTCCCTCAGAGTAAAACATTTAAAGAAGTCGCACATGACTCAAAATGTTACATCATTCTCAATGCTTTTCAAAAAAATAGAAATCAACATTTCCACAATCATTTATTTTCCGAAAAGCGACAACACAAAACAATAAAAAGCATCATTCATGCATATTATTTTCATCAATCTACAAAATCCACCAACGCATATATATTTCACGTAAATATATATATATATATATATACACGTAGTCATTCACTCAGGAATGCCTACTAATACCAACTATAGTTTGCAGTTAAATAAATAACTCTCAAAACGATAAAAGTAACTTCGTTCGTAAATGAACATTGTGAGATTACTCACCTTTGAATCCTGCTACGTCTTCACACACAAACCGAGATAAGCACTAATCGCCGCAATCCACTCAACACACTTTCCACACACCTAATCACATTAAGGTCACATCTTAATACCACTTGTGGTACGAAAGCATCTAATTTCAAAGTAAGCGATTAAAGTTCGAATCCCCAAATCAAACTAAAACCCAAAAGTAACTTCAATCGAGGAGAAACCTCATCTGAGACCACCCAGAACCTCCAGAATACATCTACGATCGATAAGCCAAAACCACAAGTCGATTGGATGCTCGAATCCACACGAATCGAATAATCGAAAGATCCGAAACTGTAAAAATCATAATATATTCATACGATCTCGAAAACTTACATATTATATATCACAATGCTCGTATTGACGAGTAGATGATATATAAAACCAAAAACTGTTCCTTACATGGCTGGAACCCCGCCACAAGCGTTGCCACAGGCGGTGGCGCACCGCCACCGGTCAAACTCAAAATCACAACAATCAAGCCATCCAGAATGTTCATTATGAAGAGTTGAGCAACTTTCATACTTGGAGCTAAGTCTGGTTCGGTCTAGATTGTCCTAGATCAAGCTTGCAAGATCGACCAATCGCTGCCGTCTTATCAAGCTCCAGATTTGTTGTGCACCGCTGATCTACAACCCTTAATCTTTCACTCCTCACGTAAAATCATCCTTCAAGGCAGGTATGGGGATGATCAAGAGGAGGAGGAGATTCCAAAACCAGGAAGGATCGGTCAAGACATCGCCGAAAAAGTGGATTTCCGACCGGGTCAGTTCGCCGTCGCTGTTTACGTTTGCGATCTCCACTTTCCGGTGAACCACCATGCAAACCAACACCATAGGGTGACGCACGAGGCTAGTCTGAGTCGGTGTCGTCTTGTACCGTCACCGGAGGTGGTCGGAGTCTGCCGGAAAACTCGGGTCGTGTCAGGCGGGTATGGGTCAGGTCAATCGATTTTCTCTAATACTGAAGGTATCAGCTGAGAGAGAAAAGAGGGAAGGAAGTTTCCAAAAAAGGACAATTGGAAATTATGAAATAATTTTTGGAAAAGTTCAATATATACTAAAATGGAAACTTTTTCCGATGACTATAACTTCCTCATACGAACTCCAATTTCCGTGTTCCACATATCCACGAACTCGTATCGACTTGGTCTACGACTTTCATGAAGAAAGTTTTGGGAGAAACCCAATGTATAAAAAGTCAACCTTTCCACCCCCCCCTAAAACCATACTTTCCGAATAAAAATTCGTCTGTAACACTTTCGCTCCATCCATGAACCACATACTCGTACCAACAACCACTAAATTAATTCCGGAAAATCCTCGGAAAATGATAACTAATTTCTGGGGTATTACAAAACTGGTTTGAGTTTGGCACGGCGGCTCGTGCGGTGCACGTACAGCCACCTGTGGCGCCGCTTGGCGGCTTTGTCGGCCATGTTAGGGGCAGTTTCTAGTTTTATATATCATCTACTCGTTGATAGGAACATTTTGATATATAATACGTAATTTTTGGAGATTGTATGAATTTGTTAGTGTTTTTACCGTTTTCGATTATCTCGATTTTCGATCCGTGAGAATCCGACCATCCAATCGACTTGTAATTTTTTTATATTAACCGTAGAAGTGTTTCAGAGACTTAGGGTGGTCTCAGATGAAGTTTCACCTCGATTGGCGTTACTTATGGATTTTAGTTCAAATAAAGGGATTCAAACTTTAATCGTTTGTTCCGTATTTAGATGTTTCCATACCCCAAGTGGCATTAGGATGTGAGCTTGATGTGATTAGTTACGTGGGAAGTGTGTTGAGAGGATTGTGGCGATTAGTGCTTATCTCAATTTGTGTGTAAAGAAATAGCGGGATTCTAAGATGAGTAATTTCACATTCTTCATTTACGAACGGAGTTACCTTTATCGTTTTGGGAGTCATTTAGTTAACTGGAAACTATAGTTGGTATTAGTGGCATTCCTGAGTGAATGACTACATATATATATATATATATATAATTACGTGAAATATTTATATCCTTGTGGATTTGATGTACGATGAAAACAATATGCATGATTATGTTTGACATTATTGTTTTCATGATGCAACTTTTCGAAAAACAATATATTTTGAAAATGATGGTTTCTATTGTTTTGAAAAGTATTGAGATTGGCGTAACATTTTGGGTCCAGTGCGATTCGCTTAATGTTTTAGTCTTGTCACAGACAGTGAGCAAGATTGGGAAACCTTTGAGGAGATTTGTGGAACATCTTGGGTCCATTGCAACTTGCTTAATGTTTTGATCTTTGTCACGGATGGTGAACTAGATCAGGTCACAGATGGTGATGGAGATTGGGTCACAGATGGTGACTAGGATTAGGTCACAAATGGTGATCATAATCAGTTTAATATTTTTAAGTCCAGCGCGACTTCTTTAAATGTTTTGATCTGTGGAGATCAGGATATGAAGACGAGATGGGTCTGAAGATTGGGTCACAGAGGGTGACCAAGGCAAGATATCGAGAACCAAGACTTTGGTCGAGTGATTAGTTACGATCAGTTAGAGCTCTAGTCTATCTGCCGAAGGTACTTTATGGGAGTAACTATGGGTTATCGGAAACTCATGAGTACGCATTTTAAAAGAGAGTCTTGAAAGTAGTCTTTTTTTTATTGTCCATGAGGGTCTTGACTTTCATATTTGAATTGTTGAGACTTCAATTAATATGATTTGTCACGGAGTAACACATGTTTTCTTCAAAAAGGATGTTGAGTTTGAAAAGGAAAACAATGCGTTAGTTGCTTCCTTAAGTAGATTTGAGGGGACTTATAGCGGATGGTGTGATTTTGTAATTCGCTTTCATGCGTGAAAATGATTTTAAACATTACTTGAAATGGTTTTGTTTGAACTATGATCGTGAAATTGAATGTTGATTTGATGTCTAAGCATGTAGATTTTGTCACTAGTGAACTTGCTGATGCATGCTATTGAATGATGAGAAATTAATAGTTGATGCTGCGAAATATGCTTATTGACTGTTAGGTTGAGAGGATTTAAGCATGTGTTTCTGTTTCTAATTGTTGAGTTTACTCATACAAGCTTGCAAAAGCTTACCGAGTTTGTGGTTGCAACCCGGTGCACTATTCCATGGTGTAGGGGTTTATCCTCAGTTTAGGAAGAGCATGGTTGAAGCCGTAGAACTCCCTTGTCATTGTAGTGCTAGGTTGAATATCTAATTGAACTACGCACTTGTTAGTCTTCCACTGTGTAATGAGTGTAGTGTGTGCAGTTACTTATTGAATTGATGTTTAAGTTTAATTTGTAAACTTTGCTTAATGTAATATGTGATTCTAAAGAATGAGTCTGTATTCACATTGTGGATTCGGGACATCATTGGTTGTCTTATTTACAGGAAAATTTTCACATCTAATTAGTGTTGGTGCCTGAACCATCATGCCCGGAGCATTGTATTTGACTTAATTGTATTATTATTTGTGATTGAAATTCGGGACGTGACAACCTCGAACAAGAAGAAGATGACGTCCTCATCAACCCCACATTGTACTCTAAGGATGACAAAGACATCATCCAAGCTGTTGTAAATAGTGCCATTCCGTCGTACTCTCTCGAATCGGTAGGGCTTGTGTTGCGCTAAAGGGAAGCGCGCAATTTAACCCTGCAAAATGTAGTTGTTAGTATAGAATAAGTAGGGATCGTTCTAACAGGGGATTGAAGGTACACATGTAATTGCAAAAACAAATAAAGAATTAATAAAAAGTAAAAAGTAATATTTACAAAAATAAAACAAAGAAAATAAATATATACAAGTTAACACAATTAGAGGGTTTTAGAATTATTAAATCAAAAATTAAAATAATAAAATAAAGAAAAAGTAAATACACATGTACAAGGGTGGAACGCAAGAAATAAAGATCAAAACCACAATCATATGAATGAAATCCAATCACAATTCCTATAGTTGATTATCTATGTCATGAGAGAGAAGTTGACCATGTGAAATGTTAGAAAGCAAACGATTTCCCATTTTTTACTTTCCTTGAATAATTAATCTAAGTGAAAGCACCTAAATTAATCCTATTGAACATGCAATCATAGTCTAGGAAGCTAGCTACTCAAGAACACATTCAATGCATGAAGAACAAAGAAATGATGTCAACCAAAGTGCACAACCTAG
Organism: Rosa x damascena; assembly: GCA_001662545.1. Classification (NCBI taxonomy): domain Eukaryota; kingdom Viridiplantae; phylum Streptophyta; class Magnoliopsida; order Rosales; family Rosaceae; genus Rosa; species Rosa x damascena. The sequence goes on from LYNE01000243.1 coordinate 17,505, forward strand.
TATGAAAAAGTTCATCTATTTGCAATCCTCCTTAATTGATGTCGACTTTTGTCCAAAGCCTTCACTACTTAAATTAGCTCCAATTACATGCATATATCCTAAGTTGGCCACCAAAGAACACATACATATAAAAGTTTTCTGTAATCCAAAATCAATCAAGCAATCTCACATAACCAACATATAAATCAACATATATAAATCACAACTTTATTTCAAAACATATAAACGGGCTTTAAACTTTGCCCTTAACGTCATGTTAACTAGAATTCATAACTCTAAGAAATCAAACAAAGAGAATAAAAGAAAGTATGAAATACACCGTGAAAGATGAATGACAAAGCCTTGAGACGAAGAACTTGAAAGCAAGCAATCTTCTAGGGATGACATAATGGTGGATGGCGGCTAAGATCTTGATGTATTGCATAGCTTCTTCTCCTCTTTAGTTGAGACGCAGAGCTTCTGAAGACTAGAGAATGCAGAGAATTTTTCTAATGTTTATTTTCTAAGGGAGAGAAGTGGTGTGTTGTGTTGGTGTATTCTGAATGAGAATGTGTGTTGAAACGTCAAGCATAGGGGGTTTATATAGGGGGACGGCCAAGCTTCATGATCCTTCATTTAATTTCCCAAGGAATTAATCTGATTATGCCACACAGCTTCGACCAATCACGTAGCGCCACGTCAGCTCTGTTGTGTCATCCAACCAATCAAAAAGCTCCAAAATCAATCCCTAATATATTGTTGCTGAATTTCCCATGATTTAATCTGATTTTATTCACAATTTTTGGCCAAATATCTAGGCATGAACCTAGACAATGTATCAGGACGCATTTTGGACATTTTCTCCCTTAAATCTCTCCATGGCTTTATCCTTAATGTCCTCCCCTTGATTTTCTCTTGATTTTCACATTAATACTGCAGATTTTAATTCCTTAATTTCGGCCAACATGGGAATTGAGGGATGAATTTGGACTTATTTTGAGCCTTTTCTTGTTGCACAATCCCTTGAAACTCTCCCTTGATATTCTCAACGTAATCTCCTTGATTCTCTCCTTGATAATTCACATTATCTCCATCATTTCCCATGGCAAAAATTAGATTTAATCTCCCAAAATATCTCTAACGTCATCTTCAAGCCATGTGGTCTCCTAGTGCCTTCAGGTTTCCCAGCCTCAACAGGATTCCTGCGTTGACTGGGATTCCTAGTCGGACCAGGAAAACTCCATTTTTTCATTTCAGCTCATTTCCTTGTCATTTATTTCAATGTACCAAGAAAATAGAAACTAAATTAAAAATGATTAAGTAAAGGAAATAACTAAGAAAAATATGAGAAAATAATTATTAAAACGTCGCATAAAAATGCTCCTATCAGCCTGTCGCCGAGATATGGGATTGAGAGCTGGGCTAGAGGTGATAGATACAAGGGTAGTAAAGGCAAAATCGAGGACGGCTATGGAGTTTATCAATTTTAGACAGGCGATTCGTACTCTATGGAGTGGTGTAATGGGAAGAGTCATGGTGCAGGAGTTCAGACTTGCTCTAATGGGAGTTGTTATACTAGTTAATTCAAATATGGGGCTATGCATGGATTTGGGTGCTACCATTTTACGTCAGTTCTTGAATCTCTTTTGAGGTTTCCACTAATTATGGGTTGGGTTTTTTCATGGTGGTATTGGGTTTAGGTGCAAGATTGAATCCAATTTTTTCTTTTTTTAATGAAATTTGATTGAATCTTTGGCATCAGAAATATAGTTGTGAAGAAAGTTTGAGCAAAAGGGTTTGGGTGCAAGATTGAATCTTTGCCGTCAGTTTATATTTATAGCCCTTAGTTAATATGTTTTTTACTTTTTGTGTAAACTGAATCTTTGAAAGAAAAAAATAATAATAATCCAAGAGATACTATTGGAATTTAGCATTTTGTCTCCAGCCATGTCATCACTTAATGGAAAATTTGGATGGAGCTTGGAAAATTGGACACGGCTGATTAAAATTGAGAGTATAGGGGTGTTCTTGATGAAATTAGAAGGACATGACTAACATCAAGATGGAAATAAAGTTGGGAGTAGGTACATTGAAACTATTCCTTTTTTTTTCTTTTTCTTTTCTGGTATTTTGGTTTGCAGGATTAGAGTTAGGGCTTTGTGCTGATAACTTGTTTGGAAACTAAATATGGGAAAATGAATTGAACTGTATTTTCATTGATAATAGTGGCCTCTTTATAGGATTAATTACAAGCAAAAAATCGGGAGAAATTTTGAAAAATGACCAAGTTTTGGTTACCAATTTGATTTCTAACCTTGTTTTGTGAAAGAGTTAAAAAGTAACCATGCAATAGTATAGAATATCTTTATTACCCTTAATGAACCACTCACTTCTCTACCTCGTCCTTTTCTTTTCTATCGTTCCTGATCCTATTCTACCACGACAACCAATTTCTCTTATAGTCAAAACTTAAACATTATCTTACTGATTTGGAACACAATCAAAACTGTTGTGTGTTCAAGGTATGTACATCAACAATCTCTTTGTTTTTCTTTTCAAGAATTGGATTATAATTTTGTGGTCAAATAAAGGTCCAATGCTTGCCATTTTAATTATGTTCTTGAAGATTTAGGGTTTAATTTAGGGTCCTTCAAGAGCTCTCAGATTGAGTATTCCTACTCGAATCCAATATACACATTTAGCTATAACTACTTGAGTCCAATATTTTACATTTGCATGCCTATATGTTTAAGAGTCCTAATAATTGATGGCTCCGTCCTTAGAGGAAGAAGCCACTCATGAGTGTGGATTTTGCCAACATAAAGATATATTTGATTGTAATCGGAGGATAACAAATTTGTTACTTATTGATCATGTTATCTAGGTTTCCTATTACTAGTCTGACCATGTTTTCTAGTTTACTACTTTTCATTATATTCTTTTTGAAAACCTCTAAGATCATGATCTTCTGAGTTTTGTCCTCGTAATTTGATTTTATGAGAATTGATTTTTATGGACTCGTGCTAGATTCATCTTTTAATTTATGCAATCACTGAAGAGACAATGGTCAAAGTACATCTATTAGTTTTCACTTTCACCAAAGTTTATGTACCAATCCTCTCTTTACATTGTTAGATGATTGTTCTGCATAAAAAATCTATGCTGACATTGCTGATTGAGTTAAATAGGACGTGAAACTATCTGAATTGATATTGATGATCTCCCTCCTCGTTGGGGATATTTGATTTAACAAATATATGCATTGTTGTTTCGGAATATATATCTAGTGACAGATTGTCTGGCTAATAATTGTTGCGTTCACGCTTCATTGTGTTTATATATTGACCAACAGTTTAAGGAGTCTAGCCTAGAAGATTTATGTCTCCCTATAGTTTGCTTGTTTAATAACCTCCACTTTGTATAGTTTAAGTTTATATGATGAGACTACTATTCGCTACTCTTTAGTGCATTTCTCTCTATATTTTTCTTAGTTATTCTTTTAACATTATCATTTCTAACTTAGTTTTGTGTTTTTAGGTACAATTGAGCTCCAAATGCAGGAAATGAGCTACCAAGAGCTGGAAAAGAAAGAAATGGAAGGCAAGGAGTTATATGAGTAGAAATGACAAAGAAATAGAGAAATGAAGTTTTCCCAGTTTCACTTGGAAAAGGAATCCCAGTTGAAGTAGGAATCCTGAATCAACTAGGAAAGAACTCGTGGCAATGACGATCAGAAATGAGAAATGACAGAATCCCAATTAGAGAAGGAAACTTGACATGACTAGGAGTCCCTGTTGAAAAAGGAGAGCTCAGGAAGGTTCCAGAACCTCATTTCTGAGATGAGTCCTAATTGGACTAGGAAACCTGATTACATTAGAAGTTCTGATGGTACTAGGATACCTAAGAAGACTAGGAGACGCTGTGGCTTGAAGATGACTTAAGATTATTCAAGAATGTTCTAGAAGAAGCTATATTGCATCACAAATGAAGATGGGCTTCGAAATTGTCCAACTAATGAAACCTGGCCCAAAGATTGAATCATGTGACTTTCACATGAATCTCTAGAATCATCCATGATGCCTTGGAGGAGTCCTAATCCTATATTGCCTGCTTTTGCCATAAAAAAAAAAAAAAAAAACAAGGGAATTCTAGAAGATTTCGGCAATGCACAATTAGGGAGAGTTTTGAAGAAAATCTACTTCGTATGAATTATGGAAAAGAAAATAAAGAGAATAAATATTGATTTAGGTTTCCTGATTGCATACGAGTTGAATGAAGACCATTTTAAGGGAAGATACATAGAGAATTCGGCAAAGAAGATATTCATGAAGATTCAAGATTGTTCTCTACTTCTCAAGGAATATTTTGATGATGAATGATGAAATTGAAGTAGAAAGTAATCAAGACTCTATGCTATGTCGTTCCCTATATAAGGGACCCTTGTGAAGATGTTTTACACACCACCAAAATTCAGAATCAAACACCACAAATTCGTCCCCTTCTCCTCTAAAGATTTCAGCAATTCATTCAATCTCCAAAGTTCAAGATCTTGAATCATTCTCCTCTCCATTCAAGTATCCTTGCCAGGAGCCACCTTCCATTCCACCACCTTTGAAGCTTCTTGCGTCCTTGAAGATTTCAAAAGTGTAACCATGGACTCAACTTTATGTTTTCGGTTTTGTCTTGTAAAACAATTTCGGATTTTAATTAAATTGCAATTTTGTTTTCTATTTTGGTTTTATGATTTGCGATTTCTTATGTGGATGAAGTGTTGATCTTAGATATGTAGTTTTCGAATACTATGAAGCATGTTTTAGGTTTTAGGTTTTAAAAGTGAAAAATTGCGATTTGAATATGCCTATGCATGTTTGTTAATTTCGTGCTTCAATCCTAGCTTTTATGTGTTAATTGACTTTGGATGCATACTTTGATTGATGAGCATGTAAATGAATCTTTATTAAGGTACTAGTATTCTAGGTCTTAATAATTAAAGTGGAAAACCTATAATTCTTTAGGTAAATTAACAATGAGTCTTGCATGCTCGATTAGCATTCTAACTTGTGTTCCTGGCTTGAATTGATCAAATTTCCAATGTACTTAATGCATTGATTGTGTTCTTGTTAGTGATTAGCTACCACCAGTAATTGCATGCTTAATAGGGTTAACTATGATGTGTTCATCTAGTTAATTTAATTAAGGAAGTAAAAAAGACTTTGTATGCGTTCATCTTTGTTCTTGATTGATGCTTTGAAACCTTGCCAACGTGTTAATAGTAGTTAATTCTATCTATTTTCGTTCCATTCATATAAAATCTATCTTGATTCTGTGTTTTGATGTGTCACATGTATATAATTAGTAGTTAATCTAGAAATTAAAAACCAAAAATCCCCAACCTTTGTATTTTTCGTAAATAATGTATATATTCTTTGATTTATTTGTCTAACGTTTTATTTTTCAGGAATTAATAAGGCCTTAATCCCCGGTTGAGAACGATCCCTACTTATCCCCGGTTGAGAACGATCCCTACTTATTGTTACTACATTGATCCTTCATATAGCCTTACTGTTGTTATTTTTATAATTTTATTTTGTCTGATGCCTTGCTTCTGTTCATTCCATAAAGCATCATTGATATATATTTGTATTAAAGCTACACTACAATCATGGTCACTTTCTTTCTTTTTTCTTTTAGATAATAAATCGATTCTCATGGTTGTTCTTTATTACTGTGGGAAATGGGTGAACTCCCAATATACAAGTGTTCAATCGAAATCAATGTTGATCTCAAAAAAAGTTACCTACCAAGAGCTCATGAAGAAATTATCATCAGATTGGTATTAATCTAGATCAATATGGAATGAAGCTGCATTATCAATATAAGAACAGCTTAGGGGTGTGCAACACAATGGAGATAGTTGACAACGAGGATGTAGCTAGTTGGGTGTGTGATAGCTCAGTGCAACCTAACAAGATTCCATTATACATTACTCTGGATTGAGCTAGAGAGGATTTGGTTTTGGTTTTGTTTTGTTATTTTTTTTCTTTAAGTGTTAGGGTTTCAAGCCCATTTGGACATGCCCTATCAATTTAGACAAGGACTCACACAACAGAAATTAAAAACAATGTCATTTGAATGCATGAATTTTAAATTTGGAATTTGTCTTGTGTTAACTTGACTTCCCCATTTGGGGAGTTGGAGAAAAATGGTGGTGGGAATTCTCCCTCCTTTCTGTCAAACTATTTGATCAAACCACAGTTATATTATTTCTCGTCGTCTGATCAATACATGTTGAAGAAAATTTTGGGTTTCATATGGTTTTTGGCGCCACTAACATGGTGGGAAACTTGGCGCTCAATTTTTTTGGGCGTCACACAACAGTTTTTATCTTAGACATCTTCTGAACTAATTTCTAAGCCCCTGTTAGACAAGGGCTCTTACAAAAACAACGTCTGAAAAAAAAAATTAAAAATTCAATCACACGATGGACAATTGAATACCGTCATCTGAAAGGTGTCTTCTGATTCAATTTCGGTAGTAGTGTCATTTTATGGGGTACAGATACAACATGATGACATCCAACATAGCTAAATATATGAACTCGAGCTTAAAGATGCTAGAAAACCACCAATTACTGCTTTAGTGGATCATCTAAGAGAGGTGCTTCAACAATGGTTTGTTGAACGGAGTGATGCAGCAAGCTCCCTTAATACACTCTTAACCAAATGGGCAGAAGACAAAGTGCGCAAAAACAACAATAATGGTTTATATGCGGGTATGTATTATAGAACTTAGTGTCATAATATTTGTACTTGTACTATATTATTTGATTTTCGATTAAGAAACATGCTAACTTTGGTTTCATTATATATTTGGTGTCTCCAATTGATCTCTATGCATTTCAAATACATGAGCAAAGTCAAACATTTACAGTGGACTTAAATAACATGACTTGTATATGTCAACTTTGATCTTGATCAACTTCCTTGTGCCCATGCAACTGTTGCCTGTAGAACTAAAGGAATATCAGTGTATAGCATGTGCTCCCAATTTTACACAGCCAGTACATTTATGTTAGCATATGCAGAGTCTATTTGGCCAGTTGGGAATAAAAGTGAGAGAGATGTGCCTGAAGATGTGCAGAACAATATTGTCTTACCAGCAATAAGACAAGTAGTACCTGGAAGACGTAGGACGGCACGAATTCCATCTGTAAGAGAAGATGCAATTAGAAAAAAGTGTACAAGATACGGTGGAGGAGGTCATAACCATGCAACTTGCCAAAATCCAATTCCACTTGTTTGATGGAATGCGGTCTTCCTATTAATGTTATGTTTTAAGTTACAACACTTTAATTCTATGTACTTAAATTTCTGTACTGCAATTTTTTCTATATTCTGCATTTTACTTTGTTAATGTCTACGATTGAGCAGTAGCTCAAATCTCAGTTAACGCCGGTCCGGTGGGCGGACCGCTACTTATGATGTTCTTAGAGCTTCCGCTACCTGTCAAGTAAAATACAAAGGGCATCCGAGGGAGACCGCGTTGGGTGGTCTTCTCTTCTTCGATGCCTAAGTTAGTCAATGTGTTTGTGTTGATAGAATAACAGTAGATAAGTAGTAAATGCGTAATTAATGAGGAGAGAGGAGAGAACCTTTTATAGGTGGGGAAGAGGCTGACCTCTTCCATGTTTTCGATGTGGGACTAATATGCTTCAGTTCCCAGCTTCTGGAGCTTCTAATGCTATCTTGGTGCGGTGCATGGCTGGGCGTCAGTGGTGATCTAGGGGTGAGCTGGGGCTCAGGCGATAGCCTGCTTGGCTATGTTTCTATAGGTCACTCCGTTGGTGGGAGTTGGTACCGCTGGCAGTAGCATGAGCGTGGCTCTTATAGCTAATTATGCTTTGACAATGCTCATGTAAGTACATACTTCTTCACTAAGCTTGACATTAAGAAGCCATCTAGTGTCTGGAACCTTGTACATTGCAACTGTTGGTTATTATTCTTTTATGTTAAACAACGTATTGGAGCTTTTTCAAACAAAGAATGAAAATGATTTTTCTACACTGCTATTGTTGGTTTTTATTCCTTTTTTTTTTTGGGGGCAATTCAAACAAAGTATGAAAATGACATTCCCCTTTCAAAACAAAGCAGGGCAATTGTATTCGACAGGTCAAAGCAAAAATATAGCATATTGGTTTGTGCAGGTAAATAACATTGGCAGCTAGCCCAAAACACCCTCTTGATATTAAGATGTTGACACTATTTGGATATGGGGATTTGCTTTTAAGAGGCGTCGGCTGTACCATAAATGATCTCCTTGATTGGGATATTGACACCATGGCAATACTCATTGGCCATTTTTTTTGAGTTTGACTACCCTTTTGTGTTAATGATTGGTGCCAAAGTACATTGTACGTCGATCTTCTCTGTACACATGGCGGTGTGCATATGAATATATTAGAGTTTTGAATGGCAATTGGATGAAACGCTTAATGCCTGGGGAAGGCTAAATCAAATGATTGATACGGAAATTGATCGAAGAGGAGAAAAATTGCAGGGTTTAAAAGTCCAAAACCTTCTGCACATCAAATGAGAAAAGAACTCTCTTGTCACCCCAGGTCGATCCTTTAAGGATGCTGCTGTTGGGAGTGAGGCTAGCGCTGCAGGCCCGACAAAGAAGAAGGAGGTTATTGTTCTCTCTGATTCATCTCAAGAGGTGGATCAGTATTTAGATGCTGAGGAAGCGCCAAAAACTGGAGATATGGATGCTCTACTAGCTGTTAAGGACTTGTCAAAGAGTCCAGCTATTGATGCTTCTGGTCCTAGTGATTTTATGTATTCTAGTCCTAAGAAAAGAAGTAGACAGATGGTGGAAATGATGGAGACTAGTGATAACCAGAGTCTAGGTTCTATGGCCCCAACTGATAATGTTGTTAATGAGATTGCTAAGTTGGAATAGCCAGGGTAGTTCCTGATAAAGTAATTTGGGGTTCACATCCAAAACTAATTGGCAATGAATGAAGTGGCCCAAACACTTATAAACTCATAGGCAAGGTCCCATTTTTCCCATGCGGGATGTATATATTCTCGACACGCCCCCGCACGTGTGGCGAATTTTCAAACCATACACGTGGACAACTTGGGTGACGTGGAGCCTGTGTGGCCGTTAGGCATGCACACTTGGGTAACCCTCTCTGATACCATGATAAAATAATCTGGGGTTCACATCCAAAACTAATTAGCAATGAATGAAGTGGCCCAAACACTTATAAACCCATAGGCAAGGTCCCATTTTTCCCATGTGGGATGTATATATTCTCAACAGTTCCTGGCCTGGCTTTCTAACCCAAGTTCAGCACCTTGTTGTTGGCTTGAGGTTAGATGTTTTTTATATCCTAGATTCTAGGATACCTGATAGTAATCAGGCAAATAAAATCATTTCTTTCCTTTCGTGTTATTTTTCGGATTTTGAGTTTGTTCCTTCAATTGGCCAATCTGGAGGTCTTCTTTTATTTTGGAATGCTCCTACTGTTCAACTTAACATATTACATTCTCATCCCAGACATTTACATTGCCAAATTACTAATCCTGCTCATAATATCACTTGGTTAACCACTTTCCTTTATGCTTTCCCCCATAAGCCCTTGCTGCAAATTTCTGGAATGAAATTAAGAATCTGAAACCTGATGATGACTCTCCTTGGAATTTAATTGGTGATTTTAATAATATTGTTTCCCCTGCTGAAAAAGTTGGTGGTTGTTCCCCTTTCAACAATTACATGCATAATTTCATTAATTTCTTGAATAATATTCATATGACTTCTCTTCCTGCAGATGGCATTCCGTTTACTTGGATTAACAAGCATAAAGATCACATTGTGATTTTTGAAAGGCTTGACCGAGTTGTTGCCAATGCTTGCTGGTTGCATTTATTTCCTAATTCTTCTGTTGAAAATCTCCCTATAGTTGGGTCTAATCATAGCCCCATTATTTTAACTACTTTCCCCACAAGAAGAGTCCATGAGTCTAATTTCAAACCGGAAGCCATTTGGATGAACCATCTTGAGTTTTCCCATATCATTAAAAACTTCTGGTCCCAAAACCTTGATCCTAACCCCCAGAAAAACTTTTTGGCCATTACTGGTGCGTTTGCCTATCATCTTTTAGTTTGGAAGAGGGAAGTTTTTGGCAATATTTTCAACAAACTCAATGCCTTACAATAAGATCTTCTGTTTTACCAAAACCGACTTATGATGTTTCCCTAGTATGTTTTTCTTCATGACAAAGTTTTGAAAATTTCAAAAAATATCCTTGATATTCAAAGGAATGATGACAGGACCCGCTCCAGATTTCACCCTGAAATCCGAAGTGGCCCTGCGGGGCTCACCTTAAAAGAAATTCTACCAAAAATTTGGCAGAACTTCGCTTAAAAATGGACTACCCAAAACCTGTAAAAAGATTTTTACACTTCTAAACCATCCATTCTTATTCTCCTAGAGCCACCCTACTCCCCAAATCACATTACACAAATCTCAACTTAATAATATTAATCTCACAGGTTATCAGAGCAATTCTAAAACAAAGGTATACTAGAATAAAAAGTAAAAAGTGTAATGGATCGATAGATCCTACAATATGGTAGCAATGACAACTATGCCTCAACTCCATGTACGCCCGACCTCAACTAATCTAGCCTGCAAACTGGGCATTTGAAACCAAAGGGCTCAGGGGAAAAGTATTGAAAACACGTTAGAGTGAGTAGACAAAAATAACTAATCAAAATAATTTAAATAAAATAAGCTTTGATACTTTCCCACATTTATTCCTTTAAAAACTCGATGCATGCAACAATGGTAAAACATTTATCTTTAAAATCAAGAATCTCGTAAAGACAAGCCAGCCCCGCTGGTTAAGGGAAATCGGACTAGCCCCGCTAGTCAAAAATAATATAATAAGTAGGGAAAGATGATAGCCATATGAGTGAGCCTCCCAGGCTCGGGTGATAGCCTCCCAGGCTAAAGTACTCCCATATACTCCCGTATATACCCTTACGCCACTATGTGTGGCGATTATGATACTGGGCTTCAGTATTACTGTTACAAAGACAGAAACCAGTGCCACAAAGGCGGACGGGCTTCCGTGATCCCATCACGTCGCCACAAAGGCGGACTCAATGCTAGCATGATAAAATCACCCCAAAGTATGGCACAAGAAAACATATCCGAAAATCCAGTAAATCCATAAATACATAAGGCTTCCCTAACTCTCGCAAATGAATTTCCAATGAGGTGTCCCACATGCCAAGATAATCTCAAGTTAAAAAATAAACAGGCGAGAAATAATAATAAATCACAAATCAGAAACAAAACCAAATCCAAAAATATCATTAAGGCATTCCCAATGCCAAAACCGAAAGTTGATAAATAAATAAGATATAAATCAATAAATTAACGACGTGTCCCACACGCCAAAATATTCTCTGATCAATGATGAATAAGCAAGGAAGTTCAATAATGAACTAATATTCCATTTTGGAAAAATACCATGGAAAATACTTTGTTGAAAAACAACATAAATCATAATTTCGAATCCGAACATAACAAAATTAATATCCGAAATTCACAACCAGAATAAATCATAATCACTTCATGAGAATCATCATTGAAAGTATTTCCACGAGATAAATCGAAATTAAAATCTGAAAACAATCATATGCTCGAAAAGTAATATGATAAATAACTAGAGCATTACTTTAAGAAATAAATGCATGCATCATTATTTAAAAACAAAAGTCCACTCACAGTACTATTTAGGCGACAACGCATAAGGGCTCCTTCACTAAGTAGTAATTCCATACGACACCCTGTACAATTATAATCCGTAAACGAATAAATATAGGGTGGAAATTTAATTTACGATAATTAAAATCGAATTCCTAAACGTCTCCTTTAATCTTAACTCTTTCAATTCTCCTTGATATCCATCCAAACTTCACCAATAATTTATATTCATCGATTTACAATTTCTAAAGCAACTTCGAAAGAAATCTTACTGTCGGATTCTTGTAAATCGATAATTGAAATTGTAAATTTCAGAAATTTATGATCGATTCAAAACTCCTCCAAACTTCACATATATACTCTACAGTAATCATAGGATTTAATAGGCTAAAAATAGAAGTCAGAAAACAGCCCTACGCGCCTCCACCTGCCACCTACAGTGGCGGCGCGTAGGGTTCACGGGCCACGGCCACCACCTCCGATGGTCACCAAATTTCATGTACAATATTATCTCAATATTCCGAACAACTCTCTCAACTCTGGCAAAGTCAGAAAATACCTCTAAGTGGCCGAACAATTAATCAATCCGAAGTACAGTGAAATTTTCCAATTATGCTTTCTTCCTCCACGCTTCGATTCTCAGTAACAGCTTCGGGGAGGATGATCTACGTCTCAAGCCGCTTCTGATTGGCCAAGTTTGGCCTGTTTTGGTGGCCAAAATCTGGAGAATTCGGCGTTGACCCATTTTGCTACAGTAAACTTTAACCCCGTGGATCCTCGTTTTCTGGCCACGGCATGGCATGGTGTTCCACCACCATAGGTGAGTCGACGAAAGGGAGAGGAAGCGAATGGTGGTGGCGGCTCGTCCCCAGGTGGTCGGATGGCTGAGTTGCAGAGGTGAGCCAAAGAGAGAGAAAGAGAAATGGAAGTTACTGGGCTCCCACGGTAAAATTTTCAAATTTTACTATCTACCATGAACAGTAACTTTCACATTTTAGGCCATAACTTTGGTATACGAACTCCGATTTTTACGTACCACATATGCACGCGCTCGGTTTAATGTCCTCTACTACTTTCATGAAGAACATTTCCTCAAATTTTGACCCAAACAAAAAGTCAACTTTTAGGACCACTAAAAGTACCGAAACGACAGTAAAAGTGAAAGTAAAGGTTGTTTACCGCTCAAATGGCTAGTAAACCGGTAAGTTCAGGTTCAGGACGTTACAAATGAAGAAATTTTTTTTGCCCAACGGGCCAAAGTCAACTGGCTGGCTCTTGGGGACAGGAACACTCGTTTTTTTCATACCTAAGCTACAGTTAGAAAGAAAAAAGAACAGAATCTGCAAAATTAGAAATGAGCTTGGGATTTGGTTATTTGATCAATCTGACATCAAAACTTGTTTTGTGCAGGATTTTACTAACAGATTTAGAAGTCGTGGAAATCCCGAGAGTTCTGTTTTAACAGAATTTGTCTCTGTTATAGAACCTACAATTTCTGACCATGACAACAGACTGCTCTCACGGCCAGTTACAGTTGAAGAGATCCACAATGCTGTTCACTCCATCGGTGGTCTAAAAGCACTTGGCCCAGATGGCTTAAATGCCTTATTCTTTCAGAAACATTGGGAGGTTGTTAAGGGAAGTCTCTCAAAGCTAGTTTTTGACTTCTTTTCAAATACTTCTTCTCTAAAGTATCTCAACCACACTAACATTGCTTTGATTCTGAAAATAGATTCTCCTGAACTTGTTTCTCACTTTCGTCTTATTAGCCTGTGCAATGTTGCGTACAAGGTCATCTCAAAAATCTTGGTTTCCAGGCTGAAACCCCTTTTGAAAAAATGTATTTCTCAAAACTAGGGTGCTCTTGCTCCTGGCACACTATGCCAAAAAACGAATCAGACGACACATTTCCAACAACAGCGAAATTTTTAACTGTCGTCTGATATAATCAGACGACAACAAAAATTATTCTGTTGTCCAAATTTTCGATTCAGTCAACAGTTATTACATTGCTGTTGTTCAATTTTCATTCAGACAATGGTTATATTTTGATGTTGTCTGAGTGAGTTTTTTAGACAACAGTTATTACATTGAATGTTGTGCAATTACTATTCAGACAATTGTGGTATTTTGATGTTGTCTGACCAATCTAATTCAGACAATAGTTGTTTTTTGCTGCTTTATTATGTTGTGTAACTCTCTTTCAGACAATAGTTACAGACAATAGTTATCTATTAATATTTTACTGTTGTGCAATTTATATTTAGATAATGGTTGAGTTTGGATGTTGTCTGACTGATTCTACTTAGACAACAGTTATAAAGTGCTACTTTATTCTGTTGTGCAAGTCTCCTTTAGATAATGGCTTCCTGACTCCCTGTTGCTACTTTGCCCGCCCATTTTTTGACCAAAATTTAAACTCCTGGCTTTTCACAAATCTAATCGTTTTATTTTGGGAAAGAAAAAATAGATGTTCAGACTCAACCTCTCTGTCTTCTCTCGGAGGCCCAGCTCCCCAACGCTCTCTCTGTCTCTCTCATACACACATAAACGCCAGACCTTCAAGAAACCACCCATTTATTGATCGTGAACAAGAAACCGCAAAGAACGAAAAGCACCGCAACCTCAAGAAAGAGCTCCATCAATCCACAGAGCTTGATCCTCTTGCTCCTCAGATGCTCCCTCACAACCTCCGTTTTTAGATCTCCGATCTCTCTCCTTAGCGGCTTCTCCATCTCCTGAATCACAAAACCATCAACTCCGGTCATCAATTACAGAAACAGATCGAAAATCAATTTTTATGGTTTTTGTAGGTAATGGGTCAAACCAAATTATGGTTTCTTTCTAATTTTGATTTTGGGGTTTCTTTCGAATTTTATGTACTAATTTGATTTTGGGGTTTCATCGCTCCGAGTTTTACAGCTGCTGAGTATGAACTTCTTCACAGGCCTTTACTCAGATGGGTGTATTTGGTAAATTACAACCGACAATAAATCCATGTCGTCCTCAGCCCTCAAGTCCAAGAAGGGAAGAAGAAGAAAGGGCTGAATTGTGTGTGGGTCAGAGGTCGGTGAAGAAGAAAGGGCTGTATTCTTTACCCCCGGTCGTGGCAGGCTTCTTTATCACTTGTGATCGTGCTGTTGCTTTATATGCAAAAGTATCCAATCTCTCTCTTAATGTCTATGGTCTGAATGTAAGTCATGCTAACCTTTTACGTTTTTCATATTGTTTGCAGTTATTTAGGAGTGAAGCATCAAATTTTGGATCTCTTTGTCGTTTTCTTTGTTCTTTGACCAAACACATTTCATGGCTTCCTACCTGCCTGAGTTTTGTTAATTTGAGTTGATTGGTGTTAGTTGAACATCATATATGGAACTGATGTTGTACTAGAAATAAACAGAAAATACACAATGGTTTCTAAGCTATGGGTTTTATCTTCTTCTTGGATTATAGAGGGCAATTTTAGATTTACGGTGGATGAATCCTTTTCTTCATTGTTGTTATGGAATTAGTCATTCTTGTTTTTATCTTCTTCTTTATTCATATAAATGCATTGATTTTCTTTCTCCAGCAGAAAAACTAATATATATATATATATATATATATATATATATATATATATCTCATTAAACCAGTTCTCAGATTAAAGCTCACATATTGGATTGTAGAGAAAGAGAGTTTAGGGGTGTATTGGGATGGCTTTTCGTGGAGATGCAAAGCTGGGTTTTGGATGGTAAATTACCGCTTTGCGTTTTCGGATGGTAAAAAAGCTGGGTTTCTCTTTCATGAACTGCAGAGGCTGCACTGAAGGAATTGAGGAATAGGTTCCTACCTATTTACCTATCTACCTGACTGCCTCTTTGTTTCTAGAAAGTCTTTATATTGTACTTTCTTTATTTTAGGAGAGCTTTTAAGGTCTTGATTGCTTTATTTTTGCTGGATCTAGAGGGATTCAGAGTTCTAAATTCAAAGACCTTCAGAAACTCATTGCCAACAAATTAGAATGCTCGGTAGTAAAGAAAGAGGCAGTGAATGAATCAAGTCCTATTAAGGTTTTGGTTGCTGCCTATACAAGAGGCAGTTTTCTTTTCTATTTGAGTTTCAGTTCACTTGAGTAGGACTTTTCATGAATGAAATACAATGCTCTACCATGTTTTTTCTATATATTCAAATGGCTGTAATTTATGCTTATTCCACATTTTTTATTCTTCAGACCAAATCAAAGTATTTGATGCAGTATAATCACTGCCTAGACACCAGGATCAACAAACTCTAAGGTATAGGGCTTTAACACACAGGTTTTGTAGGGTAGAAAGTGAAAACTAAGAACTAGGA
>LYNE01000243.1:42100-55473 GCA_001662545.1 Rosa x damascena
AAAATAGTATAGTCTGTAATTCTGATTTATTTTTCTTTGCTAAGCAACTGAAGACATTTCATGATCAGTTTAAATCATGTTCTATGATCAACATGAGTTGCATCCCGTTTAAAGGCTAACAGGGCCTCACAAACTTACTCAACATGTGCTCAATATATAAACACAAAGAACGTAATTGGCTTCTATGAGTTCCATTTCACTTAACCCTTCAACAAAGGCCGTCTTTCATGCAATGATGAACATAGTCGCTGATATAAACAACCGCTGAACATATACAAGTATACAACTAACAATAAAATAACCACAACCGTCTACAAATTCCAAATGCTCAAACCCCCTCGAGTGAAAATAAACCCAAGCGAACAACGGAAAACAATGGGCTAATTGTCTCGCAAGATCCAAAAAATGACTAGACGCCCTTTTGTGGAGATTGAATGAATTGCCGAAATCTTTAGAGGAAAAGGGGACGAATTTCGTCCCCTTTTGTGGGCTAATTGTCTCGCAAGATCCAAAAAATGGCTAGAAGCCCTTTTTACGGCTTATCTAGATAAAATTCTTAAGTTGCAAAACAAATGGCTAGAATGTTTTGTTCATGACTTCATGTTTACATTCTTTATAGCAACAGAATTGTGTCCCTTTTAAGAGTGTATGAATAAAAAATAATAAAAAAATA
This sequence comes from Rosa x damascena, assembly GCA_001662545.1. Classification (NCBI taxonomy): domain Eukaryota; kingdom Viridiplantae; phylum Streptophyta; class Magnoliopsida; order Rosales; family Rosaceae; genus Rosa; species Rosa x damascena. Next base: position 42,774 of record LYNE01000243.1, read on the forward strand.
AAAATCCTTTTGAACCTTGTTTCGTTGCATTTGTAGGTTAGTCAGGCAGAGCCTAATCTCGCTGTGAACGAAGATAAATTTTCTTCTAGGAAGATGAATGAAAAAGCCATTGAGGCTGCAGCCGACATAGAAATTCTGAATACTCCACCTCCAAAGAAAGTCCAGAAGGAGTGGTCCGCAGTCAGTCCGCTACCAACTCAAACTGATGCAACTTTTAGTTCCCCTCTCGATGATAATAAACACAAGCCTACATACGAGGGACTGAAGATAAAGAATGAGGCAAAGCCGAAGCTCACTCGGCCTGAAAAAGAATACTGTTGCAGCCAGGGAAATATATGAAAAGCTGGTTGAGGTTGGAACAGGTATAGAAGATCCAGAGCATCCTAAAGAAGTCCGAAAGGAGTGGACTTGTGCTCTCTGTCAGGTAACTATATATGAACACAATTTGAATTCCCACCTGCGAGGGAGAGAACACAGGGCAGCATATGAGGCACTGAAAGCAGGAACCAAGCATTTGTTCCCTATTTGTCGAATGAGTGGAGTAGTTACATTCAACATGGTTTTGAGGCTGATAGCTGATTCATTGAACATGTTATCCTGGTATCGGGAAGCTGTTTTTGAGAGTAACCCGGGCTCTACTTTTGTTTTAGAAGTTGATTCATCGAGTAATCGGTTTCAGAGGCTTTTCCTAGCTTATGCAGGCTGTGTTGAAGACTTTGAATTCTGTCTTCCTGTATTGTATGTGGATGGGACTTTTGGAAAGAGTATTTACAAGGGGCAGATTCTTTGTGCAACTGGAATGAATGGAAATCAAAGTAATTTTCTGTTTTATTGCACCCTAATAATATCTTTTTAATACTTTTATTGCCCCCCAGTGAAATAAGGTTTCAGACTTTTTTTCTTCTGATTTCTTTTGCTTTTTTGTTTCTTTTTCTTGTTTAGGTTATTTCATTGGTCTTTTTGAAATTGTGGAGTGGCACACTCCCGTTGGCAGTGCAGCCTTGCCCCCCAATAAATTTTATTTTCTTGTGATTTCTTTTCCTTTTTTGTTTATTTTTTTCTTGTCTTATTGTTTTTTATTCTTTTTTGTTGAAATTGTGGAGCGGCACGCTCTCATTGGCAGTGTAGAGTGATTATGTTTATTAGTGCTCGTAATGTGGGACTTTTGAGTGCTTTTGATAAGGTATTTCCTGGTAATCCTCATCTATTTTGTTACAAGCACTTGGCGTTTAACCTTATGAGTACATACAAGGATGAAGGGGATTCTGTTGTGAAAGAGGATGTTAAAAAGAAGTTTTTTGAGTTAGCATATTCGTGTACTGATAAGGAATATCGTTTCCATTTAAGAGAGCTAACAGAAGTGGGGGGTTTTGATAGTATAAATGCATTTCTTTTTTATATGCCTCTTGAAAATTGGTGCCATGCATTTTTCCTTGGATCCCGTTATGGTATTATGGCTAATAGTATAACTGAGTCTTTTAATTCTTGGTTTTCTCTTGAGCGTGAGATGCCTGTATATAGGGCTGGCATTTTCAGCCGAGACAAACCAACCAACTGAGTCCGAGCCAAACCGGAAAAGTTGGTAGCTGACCATGTTGGTAACCGAAAGTTTGGTACGGTAGTACCGAACCAAGAGAGAGATATTGGTACGGTATTGGTACTGAATTTTAGACATGTATGGTACACCGTACCGAACCGTATATTGTATATATTATTTATTTATTTAAATATATTTTATATATATCGATCTGAACCGTTGATTATTATTAGTTTTATTTCATGTTAAATTATAACCGTTCGATTTTAAATTTTCTAAACCCTAAGGGGGGTTAGATAGAGCCCTCTCTCAGTCTCTCAGTCTCTCTCAGACCCGAACCCTCTCCGCCTTGGCGCCTCTCGACCTCTCCTTCAGCCCTTTGAAGTGATGATGTTCGAACTATCCAAGAATCGAACCTAGAGATAAGAGATTCATGTCCTACGGCCGGTGAGTTTTCCCTAAGACTCATTCAATTTTTTTTTTCAATTTTAGCTAGAAGCGCATGGATTCATTCGATTCATGTTCTAAATTGAGTAATCTCTAAGACTCTAATGCTTTTGCTGCTTTGCATCTTGCTGTCGTGGATCTCAAGTGGAATGGGTCTCTGTTGCCATTAATCTCAAGTGGTATCTATGAGTTCTTAACCTGTGATTTGTTGCTCTTTCTTTACCAATATGTTCTGGGTTTTCATGGTTTCCCTTCTATGCTTGCAGGAACAGGAGGACCAAGGACTGAGTTTGAGTGTTTGAGACTTTGAGGGAGATGAAGGCAAAGTCACTGCACAATTGAAGGTATAATTCATTAATTCGTTTTATGAATAATTGATAATTCTTTGTCGATTTGATTTGCAGCAATTGTGGTAGGTTTGATTTATGAGTAATAGATACATCTCATCTTGAGAATAAGGTAGAATTAGTAACAGCTTGGACTGATACCTCTTCGAAATAATGTCAAATGAATTATGAATTAGTAATTTTGAGTAATGTCAGTACTCACTATCTATATGTGATGGCTGTAGGTAGAATTAAGACTGAAGAAAATATAGTCATGTACCTGTGAATTGTTATGTTCTTCGTAAATTTTAAGTTTGTTTTTCTTACTGGGCTTTTCAGGTGTTGTTCCAATCTCAGAAATTCAAGTAATCATCTAATCAAGGCCGACTTAGACCTGGAGCAACGTATCATTTCATTCATTTGTGTGAAGTGTGAACTATGAGTGTTTGAATTAGAAATTGTATGAACTATGAAGTGATGATGAGATGAACTGAAGTTGATGTATTGCTTTATTTGCTCATGGTTGTACTGAAATGATGATGAGATAAAGATGAACTGAAGTTTGTACTGCTTTATTTGCTCATGGTTGTACTGAAATGATGATGAGATAAAGATGAACTGAAGTTTGTACTGCTTTATTTGCTTATGGTTGAACTGAAGTGTTGAACTTTGCTTATTTTTCATTTGCAGATTTGCTTATGGTTGGGCCTTTAAATTCATATGATTATTGCAGTTTTTCATTTGCTGGACAGGTTTGGCCGTTTGGGCTTTTACAATTGCAGTTGGGCCGGGGTTGAAAGTTGGCCAAATCTTAAGTCGGTTGGAAGCCCAACCAACAGATACCAACCGGCTATCTCGGTATACTGACTTTTTGGCTGGTAATTGGTAGCCCATTTTGTGTACCAACAATGTTCGGTTCGGTAGGTGGTATTGGGCTTCAAGGTCCGGTACAGAACCGAACCCAGCCCTACCTGTATATACTATGCTTGATCAAACTAGGATTAAGATAATGCAGCAGATGAGTGAGAGGAGAGACGAGGCAGAACTTTGCACCACAGAACTTATTCCAGTTATGGAGGGTCGTTTGAAGGATGGTATAGAGCAAGCTAGCAATTTCAGTGTACTGAAATACTCGCATACAAATGTTTATGAAGTTTGTTCTAAGTACTCTTATGAAGTGAACCTTGGAACTCTTTCATGCTCATGTAAAAAATGGCAAATTAACTGCTTTCCTTGCTACCATGGTCTTGCTACAATACTATCTACCTCACTGGATGTGTATGCATTTATTAATGAATACTTTCGTGTTGATCATTACAAGAAGTGCTATGATTTCCCTATTCATCCGATATCTAATGTGGATATACTACCTCCACTTACAAAGAGGTCGCTCAAGAGGCCTAGGCTCAAGATGTTCAAGTCTAGAGGAGAGTTTGAAAAGAAGCTAATTCATTGCGGCTGTTGTGGTAAAATGGGTCAGCACAACAAGAAGACCTGCACAGTACCTATTTGATTGTAAAGTTGTCGAATGTTTTAGCATTACGTCAATTTTTAATTAGGGGGCAGTAGAACATTTACCTTTGGAAGATGATTGAGATTGATTAGTGCTTGAGTTTTGTTTCTTTTTGAGATTATGTTTTTGAAGTACTTGTATTAGAATTTTTCCAATTACTCTATGCATTTTGATTTTGATTTTCACTTTTCAATTATTGCAGGAGTTTATTTTATGTTCATTTTCATTTTAACATGTTTGATTGTGAAGGGCAAGCTTTTCCAATGTGATGTGAAAACAAATTGACTCATTAAAAAAGGGGGAATAACTTTTATTGCCCCCAATAAAATTTGAATATTAGACGACTTAAAGTCACCAGGTATGTAATAGGGACCTGTAATTTGAATATGGACCTGTGTATTGTGCAAAACAAAGGTGACCAAAAATAAATTCTTGTAACTTAATAAAAAATAAATTCAAAAGTTATCAAAACATCTGAAACTTATCTTTACATGCCAAATGAAACCAAGTTTAACTGAAAGTAAGTTCTTGAAATCTACATTTCCTAGTTTTCTACGTGAGAATTCGGAGACTAAGTATGAAGCAAGATAGAGAGAGAGAGAGAGAGAGAGAGAGAGAGAGAGAGAGAGAGAGAGAGAGAGAGAGAGAGAGAGGACACAACATGTATAGTGGTGCACTTTGCCTATGAGGCAAAGCTACGTCCACTTATAGATCTCACTATGAATGAGGCTAAGTAACCTTTGTAGTAATACAAGTGTGGGGATCATGGATCCCATCCCTTTTAAGTAGGGGATGACTCCCTTTTATAGCTAAAAGAGGTCTCATTCTATTTTACATTTTTGATGTGGGACACAATGCACATATTGCTTCTCTTGAAGCCTTTCATGGAGATGTAGCTTGGGTGTCGGTCTACCGCATGCATGCCGTAGGTCAGGTTAACCTTGTCACGAGGACCACCTACGAGGTCGTTGCTTATACTTGGCGGTATGTAATATAGACGGTATGTCCCCCAACAGTAACTGTAATTACACATTATCTTCATGACAGTATTTTTCACGATCCATGCACCTTTAACTTTGCAAACTTCTCCGGAAAACAAAGTTCAAGAAAAAGAATTCAGAATAAAACCCAGAACCTGAGTTCTGAAAAAGGCAAACTTGCTTTCGCACACCCAGCTCCGTCCGCTACTATCCCGTCTCCAGTGCATAATACCTGCATCCACACTGTTGTAGGGGTGAGCTTTCATCCTCGCTGCTCATAGAGACTTTACCCCCGACTAGATTCGAAAACCGACAAATAAATCAACTTTTAGGCAACATGCTTAAACCAAATATTTCAAAGAATGACAAACTTTTCAAAATATTTTCTGACTAAAAAATTGATGCATGTTACTCAAATAAACACGCACGCTAAATATTACCTGATGGCCGGTCCTGTGGACCCACTACACGTCCTTACCTCACGTAATTTGTAAATCAGGTAAGCCTAGCTACACACACAGAATTGGGTCGTCATTGCGATCGCGCACCGTCCGATTGGTGTAGCTAATCCTCCGGAGGTTTTGGGGATCAAACCCAAGGAAGTCGATGCCACCCTTCGCTCTCAAGCCATCAACATCTCTCACACGGTTTGGTTAGTATGCTTCGCATTTTAACTTAACCAAGCCACTCAAATTAACATGCATCATTTTAAAAACCACTTAACAAAATAAAATCACACATCGAGGAGAGTCTTGAGTCCCTATCTGGAGTCCAATGCTTTTTCTCACGTACTTCGAGAGTCACGAATCTTCCGTTCCTATGGTAACTGGAGTCCTAAGTTCCGACATTTCGATCGTTAATAATCTATTAAACATCTTTTGAAATCTCGATGATTAATAAATCGTCCAACCAACTTTTTCTGGTTTGACCATGAATTGACCAACTTTGACCAATGTATGACCAATTGCGACAAGTTCAATAATTATCCCAATTATTGAACATTTTACTTGAAAATTAAAATATCGATCAATTTTCGGACGTATCAATTGAATTTAAAACATTATCCAATTCAACAACGAATAAGTTCAAGTTTACTTAACAATTTCATCACATAGTAATTCCGTCGAATTTACTATGGACACCTACATAGCTTAAACCATATTTTATCACATCCAAGTACTCAACATCACAAAATCAATTTATCCACTAATCCAAATTCTCTCCAAGTCAAAATTTACTCCAGCTTACTAATGTTAACAATATTTAGTAAGCTAAACTTGAATTCACCGTAAACATACAACCATGCAATCAATTTCCAGGAGTCAACAACACAAGGCAATTTTCGGAATTTCTCAAACAAATCCAACTCACCATATGATCAAATTAGATCATAGTTCTGCACTTTCACGAAGAACACAGCAAGTCCAAGTCCAACCATTTTCCCCAATTCTGTATTCAACACAACTAAGCCTCAATCCATATTCTAGTACTAAAATCGAGTCGAAAGACAAACCAGAAAAGTCGTCGGAACTAAACCTCGGTGGAGGTCGAGTTCGCCCAAACACAGCTTCTCCAAAACTTTATCGAATTCGAAGATCACACACACCAGCGTGTAGAGTACGGAGAATAGATCGTCTTTCATGTAGCAAGCAAGCCCAAAAGTGCTGGAAAGGTCGTCGGCGTCGAGGAACAAGGTGGAGCCGTAATTACCCAAAAACACAAATCATCATAACTTAATCTAATTCAAAAACTAAGTACAAAATCATGTAAAGCATGACGAGAGGATCGATTTTCATACCACATGCACCCCAATCGGTGGCCGGAGTCACCATAATTCATTGAAAATTGCCAGAGAAAACTTAAGAGTTTTTGGTGGTCGATTCTCCTTCCTTGTTCAATGCATGGATGATCTAAGGTTACAGGACTGTCGGAAAAGGTGAGACGAAGCTAAAGACGTCTATGCGCCGGCCGAAGATGGCCTAACGGTGGAGTGTCAGTCGGGTCGCAGTCTCCCTTTTCGCGGGTCAAGGCTTCAGGTTGCTTCTGGAGTGATCTGGAGCCTTGATCAGATCAAGGGGTATATTATACACAAAGCTTAATTAGTTTCAAGGGCTGGGATGAAGCGGTATTGAAGGAATTTCCTTTTTCTTTAAATCCTTTTCTAAAATCCCAGAACTTCAGAAAATCAAGATATATAGCTCCGGTATTCGAATAATTCCCCGAAAATTCTCACAAACTCGTCGTGTCGCCTACTTTATTATCCAATTCTTAATCGAGTATCTCACCTTGTAAAAATTTTTGAAAATATTCTTGAGCACCTTTTAATTTCTGAGATGGTAAATAAATAATCTGTCAAACTATCTCAATTTAAGCCCGATAAATTTTTTGAGGCTCACCATTTCACCCCAATTAAATAAATTTGGTCCTCGAAATTTCATGATTGGCCAATCGGTTAATAATACTTCATTCTTCATGTCAGACTCCAGTACCCATCACATTTCTAATTTCTGATTCTTTGTGGTACAAGTCGACTATTACCAGTATATATATATATATATATATATATATATATATGTATATTACCATCGGAGCTAAACCTTTTTCTTTACCAAGTGTTCCTTATCTAACATTCATAGGATACACTTCACTCCAATTAACTACATTCTTCTGTAACCACAAGACTATTCTTATATCAACAAGACTAGATAAATAATAGTGTCTACACTCTCCTCGTAATACTGCTATACTTGGCATCTTTGTAAACAATTCATGTCTATACCAAATAATACTGGGTAACTGTAAACCTCGCTACCCCCACACAATATACCATAGCAAACTCATAAACGATTCACGACTCTATCCAATTCCCGCTTATTACAAGTACAAAGTTATCCAGGAATTTGAGCTTCAATATAGACATACATAAGTACCTGTAGGTAAAATACAGCTACCCGTAGGTAAAATTATGTTCCCCTCACAAAACCCATGTCAACCATGAACAACAAGTCGACGTCATCATCATGATTTGTAGCTCCCGACAACCATTAGCAACTAATGGAATATACCCGCTCTTAAAAGTGCATCGGTCGTTACCAACATATCTGCATGTCACCGTGGAAGAAGCCTTTGTCCTCCTGAAGGACAAACACACGTGAAACTAGCTGCACATCCGTCTTTCCTTGCCACGCTTTACAAGGAAGACACGACAGAATCTAACAGTAAGTTTCTAATATTTACTCCATAAATTGTCGCGTGATGACACATTACGAATTATCTCACGGTATATTTGAGTTCGTAACGTACTCGTTTACAACCGCCATTTAGTCTAGCATAATCATTCTACGAACTCGAAGGCGAAGTACTCCTTCCAACATCATTGACGATATGCACAAAGTTGGTAATTTCCCATCATGCTGCTGTTTTTGCAATAGTTGCATCGGTGATCATGTCAATGTGTCGTTTGACACAAATCAATCGAATCAATGAATCAACGAATCATCTTGATAACGAGTTTCAACAAGCTCTTCCGTCAAGATTCAACAAAATTCGAGGATCAACACTTGAAGTTCATCTTTCAAAGATTGGAAGTCCGCAAGTTAATTCTTGTAGTAGCGTCCCCGAAACTTCGTCCATACTTAATGAATTTACGATCAAGTAACAATGAACAACACTCATAACGTACTTGACAGCGAGAATCCTCTCCTAGTGTTTCCTCCACCACTAGAACGTAGCTCACAATTATTTGTGGACAGAATTTTATTTTCCTTGATAGGACAATCGCTCGGAAGACTGATCGAGCACCGAATTTTCACCACATCTTTCAAGGACAAAATGAAGCTTCACAACTATTTTTGAGACTTACTCCATGATACTACACATGAAGATGATTTACTCCACATCGTAGAATGATTCGAGTTCAATACTCACTCTATCATTCCAACTCTGCGGACTCACTGGGAAAGCAACCATGCATAAAGCTCGGAACACACCAGACATTGAACCTCGTAATAAAACTCCTGTAATAATTAGATCCAATGGTTAGATCCTCACGAATCGAAAACCAAACGAATCGTAGTTACTTTAAACCTAGCATGTTTCAAACAATTGAAATATTACCCACCCATATATCAATACGCTCGTATAGACAAGTAAAAGATAACAAAGCAAACAATAGCTCCAAAAGAGGTCGGACGCGCCGCCACAAGCAGCTGTGTGTGGGCCCCATGCGCCGCCAGTACCGACCTCAAAACTAGGTCAATCTAACCATTTAGAATGTAGAGTACAAGAAGAAGAGAAACTTTTATACTTGGCACTAAGGTCGGATCGACCTGTGACGCCGTATCACTACCAATATGGGCAGTGGTGCCATCTCTTGGTACCTTAGGAGCGACGTTGCGTCCTAAATTTGGGACATCAATCTTTGCAGGCACATTTGCAGCAGGTATATGTGATCTCGTCACTTTAGCAATGTCATAAAAAGCATCAGGTAGAGTATCTGCTATGTTCTTATACTTGATAATCCTTCGCACTTCAAGTTCGGACTGTACGGTATGAGGATTGAGATGAGACAAAGTGGGGATAGACCACGTCAATTCCTAGCATTCCTGTTCAATGTTGACGTTCATATCTTTCCCTAGCATTAGGAAGACTATCTCATCAAATGACAATCCGCAAAAAGAGTGTGGTAAAGAGATTGCCTGTCAAGGGTTCCAAGTAGCAGACAATCGTTGGATCTTCATATCCAACATATATGCCCATTCCTCTCTAGAACCCATCTTAGTACGCTGTGGCAGTGCAATTGGCACATAAATCACATACCCACATATGCGTAAGTGCTAGATATCAGGCTCGTACCCAGACACTAGCTGTAACGCAGAAAAAGACTAGGTGGCACTGGGTCATAGACGAATTAGCGTAGATGTATGCAATATTGCATATCCCTAAGAGGAAATAGGGAAATTGGTGCTCATAACCAATGTCCAAGACATTATTTGTAGTCGTTTAATGGCGGCTTCCGCAAGACCATTTTGGATGTATACATGAGGAACATGATGGTCAACATCAATCCCCAATGACTTGCAATAGTCATCGAACGTTTTCGATGTAAACTCTCCAATATTATCAATTCAAATCGACTTAATAGGGTGATCTGAACAGTGAGCCTGTAGTCCTATATTCCGTGGTAGGAGTTTAGCATAGGCAGCATTTCTAGTGGACAAGAGCTCGACATGTGACACCATAAAATATTTGAAAGGTCCGCAAGTTGGTTGATTGGTCCACATATATCCCCTTGGATTCTATGTAAGAACGAAATTCGTATCCTTTGCATAGGACTGTCTCGGGCCAAATTTCTCTAAAAAACAGGCTTTGCAGAACGAGCGAAGGGCCTTAGAAGCAACCAATGAGGATTTTGGTTGGGATGGTGCGTCAGAAACGTTGTTTGAAGCAAAATTGGTGACAACTTCATCACTCATAGCATCACCATTGGGGACAGCTCTGGTTTTAGGCCAGCAGTGGACTGTGGCGACGCTAGGAACTGCGGCGGCAGTCTCACGAGGTCCAGGAATCAATTTCTCATTCTTGTTTCATTTCGCCAGGAACGCGGGAGGCCGCGTGCTGTTGGCTGCTCGCTTGGGCTACTAGTAGCGAGGCTAACATAGGGGCTTGTGCAGGCGAGGCTGACGCTGGCTGTTCAGGTGAGGCTAATGCGGGTCAGGGGTGATAGGACTCGCCTCAGATTTCACCCTGAAATCCGAAGTAGCCCTGCGAGGCCCATCTTAGAAGAAATTCAAGCAAAAATTTGGCGGAACTTCCCCTAAAAAATGGATTACCCAAAACCTGTATAAAGATATTTACACTTCTAATGTCAAATACCATCCTCAACTCCTGGAGCCACCTTGCTCCCCAAATCACAACATCTCCCAATTCACATTACACAAATCTCAACCTAAGAACATTTAACCAATAGGTTATTAGAGCAATCTAACATACAAGGTAACCAAGAAAAGAAATAGAAAGGAAAATGTTATAAATCCTACAATGCGGAAGCAGTGACAGCTATACCTCAACTCTATATACTCCCGACCCCAACTAATCTAGCCTGCAAACTGGGCATTTGAAACCGAATGGCTCAGGGAAAAGCATTTAAAAACCATTAGAGTGAGTAGACGAAAAATAAGTGATCTCGAAGGAAAAAAAAAATATAAGATTTAATGCTTTCCCAAATTACTCTCTTAAAAACCAAGCATGCAGTGAAGTCTCGAAAAAACTCTTAGAGCAACTCCAACAGCTTCCCCATATTTTGATTTTTCTCTATTTTAGGGAAGAATGAGTCTCTTTTACTCCAACAGATTCCCTATAATTATCCTCATTTTAGGGATAGTGAGGAAAGAGAAAACCAAATTCCCTAAACTTACAGCAATCTCAAAAAGTTTAAGGAAGAAATATGGAAATTTTAGAGATTGCTGTAAAATAAGGAATCTGTTAGAGTTAGAGATGAAAAATTGCTTAAAGCTTTGATTTTTGCTTCCCTATAATAAAAAAATTATAGGGAAACTGTTGGAGTTGCTCTTAATCCTTCTCTATACTGAAATCTCAATCACGTAATGTCGAAGATCTTGAAATCTCTTAAATATATGATGATATTTCAAAAATCTCGTTAAATTATTCATATCTCAAGATCATATCTCAAATAGGCAATAACTAGAGGGGACTGCCGACTAGTCATCTCATGCCACCTGGAGGGGACTGCCGACTAGTGACGCATCGGAGGGGAATGCTGACCGGACGAGGAGGTGATGGTTAGAGAGGACTGCCGACTAACCATAGGTAGTTAGAGGGGACTGTCGACTAACTACATCATGTCATCTGGAGGGGGCTGCCAACCAGGTAATGCATACATGCGCTGACTTGTTCACCTCCTCAATAAACTAGAATCAATCTCTTTAAAATAAATGCTTTTGGAAAGAAATCTCAATATAACTTCAAAGCTGATAAATCCGGAGCTCATAACTCAAGAAATCTCGATAATTCAATCATGCCCAAATACATGATAAATCATTCGTACTCGTATATCCTCATAAAAATCGATATTCCAAATCAATAATTCTCATAATAATTTCTTAATAATTAATCCTCATACTATTTTCGTAATCGACCACTTTCCGAAACCATTCTTCAACAACTCATAGTTTAAATAGCTCGAGAAGATAATAAAAGCTTTCGGAAAAGAAATTCCATAATAATCTCATAAAATAAATATATCACGTTTGGGGAAATGATCATTTACCCAATTTCAGCTTAAATTTAACCTCATTTACCCAAAACACTCTAAGGGATTATTTCCCTAATACCCAATTAATTCTTTTTTTATTCTTTTTATTTATTTTTGGGACTTTTTTGCCCTCTCCTTCTTTCTCACTTAGAGAGAGAAGTCATCCTCCACCTTGCTGTGCTCCGGTGACCAGTGGCCGGCCGCGGTCTCCGGCGTCCAGTGACCGGAATCTGAAAACCAGTCACTGGAATCCCGAATCCGACTGCCGGACTCCGGCGTCTGATTTTATTACCCTCCAATAATACTTAGTAATCATATTATTTCTCCCCAATAAACTTGTTATTGGGGATCAATAATTAGTGAAAAATGAAAGATGTTTTGAATTTTGAAAGCTTTCGGAGGTTTATCCAAATAAGTAATTTTATTATTGCCCCTCAGTAATCTTATTATTGCCTTCCAATAACTTATTATTGCCCTCCAATAATCATATTATTTGCCCTCAAGTGAATTGCATAAACTCCCAAAACCAAAATGAATACACTATAGACACAATTGATCAACTTATATGTTCAATTGTACATGTTCACTTTTTTTTCTTTTTTTTCCCTTCCCCATTCCGGAAGC